>JASAMW010006877.1:0-13424 GCA_030247985.1 Epsilonema sp. ZAB3_2
ACTACTGTTGCAGACTTCTTCCTGTTCTGACAGCTGACCAAGCAGGCAACCGTGGATCTCTCAGAGCCTGCTGCATGCTGGTCACACCATCAGACGACTGATTCATCTCTGCACTAAAAGAGAGATCCTGACAACTACCAAATAATTTAAGGAATCTGCAGCACCTATTCAAGGTGACAGCCATCTGCAGGGTGCAGGTGTAGGTAGACATGGTGGTGGAAAGCCACCACCTCTGTAGGTGAAGGGCTAAGGTGCCTTGCCTGAAGAGGTAGAGGCCACCATTACCACAGCGCCTACAGACAGTGTTTTCTGCACCACACCAAAAAATAATCTGCCTGCTCCAGCAGCAGAGGGGTGAGGTGCGATGAAGGCCATCTCCTGTATCCGGGACCACTGCCAAGCCTTTCCTTGCAGCTCCGGCCTAGAACTGGGCATGGCCCAGTGAAGGAGGGAGCACAACCACTCCTCTTACCTTAAGAGCGGCATCCTTCAGTCAGCCAGATGATCATCACCAGAGGAGCAGTGGAAGCCTGAGATGCCTACTACTTGGGCTTCAGCAGCCAGACGAAGAATTGACTGCTCCTGACAGTTGAAAGGTTGACTGGCACAGTGCTCTCCAGCTCCAGGACTCAAATTCCCTTCTGACTCCAGCCAGGGTTCCACATCTGCCATGGTTCTACTACCAGTTTGCTGGGCCTAATAGAGGCCTAGCCCCTCTGCAATCTATCCCTGCAATGAAGAACATTCACCCACCCAGACATTGCCTGTGTTGTGCGGCATAGAAACTATTCTCAATTCTTTTGCCTGTGTTGTGGGCATCAGAAATATGCTTCATTCTATGAGACCTGTGCAGATATTCATCCTTTCTGCTGGAGAGAGAGATGCAAATGTGCTAACTTCTGGACAGTGGATTGAAGTTGGTCCCCACACACACCCTTCCTGTCAGACGAATGAAGACCTGTTGATGACTCAGACCTGCTTCTGAAAAGCCAGCATGGGAGAGAGGTGGACTATGCAGCTGCCTGACCGCCGGCCGAGAGGTTTATTTCCCCGCTCGCCCAATAGCTTGCAGCAGTCTTTGCTCCCGCAGTCCTCAGACTCTCCTGATCCAGATTGCTTCTCCTTAAGACGGCTGGAGCAACTGTGCCTGCAAACGTTATATATTCCTACACAAGCCATAAAACCAACCCCACTCTCTGAACTGCTTCTTATTCTTCTCTCATGAAGACGAAGCCCCAAGGAAGACATGGGAGCAGTACTTGCATGGGCAAGTCTGAAAAGATGGTTCCCTGAAAGAACAAGTAGACCTCCAGCTGAAGATGGAGACGATTCCAGATGATGTCCAGCTTGCCAAAGGTGACAGGCCCTGATGATCAAGCTCAGACAGTTGTGACAGAGCCACCATCATTGGCAGAGGGTCAAGCTGCCAGTGACCACTTCAGACCTGCAGACATTTTCCCTTCTGCAGCCATCTACCTGAGACTACAGTGGCTCCACATAGTACCTACTGTCTGATAAAAAAAAAAAAAAATCTCTCATCAGGCAAGCCAGCTTAGCAGTTCAGCTAGGCCTACTACCATCAAGATCAGCCATTTCACTTCAGTTAGCAGTTTGCAGCATGGATGTTGAACTGCTCTTCCTCCAGTTAGCTCTTTTGCTAACTAGAGGCTAGAGGGATCAGCTCTACAGCTGCTACCAGTAGCAAGTTGGAGAAAAGAAGTCTCCCACATCCAGTTCACGGAGGTTCTCCTGCTCATACCTGAGACTCAATCCTCATCAGATGTCAAGTAGCAGCAGGGGGCTGCTGCCTTTGGACGGGTTGGAAGGGCTGCTCATCACACCCTTCTGACATCTGACCTCCATAGCAGCCTCTACCATCTGCTCTACCATCTTCTGGCTTCTCAGTCCTGCTTGACGGTTCTGGTGCCCTCTGCTGGTGCTGTTGGTGCAGTGGGCTCCTTTCTCTCCATCACCCCTGCTCCATCACCATTCCATCCATCAGTGGGAACATCACCATTTGATTCAGGACTGTGATCCAGTTAGCAGCTGCTACTCACCAGTAGTCACCAGTGCAGCCCCAGCAACGGCTACGGGCCCAGGCCCCCATCCGTTTGCTGGTGTGGCACGCTGACTCACCAGAAGAACAGAAGACCTACTCTCTTTTTAATTTAGACTATCAGCATCTTCTGGTTGATGACAGTGCTGGTGGGAAGACTGGCATACTGACAGGATCTCAGATGAGCACCTACCTACCTACTGGCTGTTTCACTGCAGAATGGCTGCTCAGAACCTTGCTGTATGAAGATGCTTCAGCTGAGGATGGGAGATCAATTACCATCAGTCCTCATCTCAGACGACTCAAACTCCAGCTGTCTACTGCAGAAGATCAAGGAGTGCTACCTTCTTCTATCCCTCCTACTGCTTGCTGATCTGACAATGGCCATCACCGCTGCCACCTTAGCCACAGTCACAACTGCTACCAGTGCTGAGGAACAGCAGCTGGAGGCGGATGTGGAGGTCTGTGTGCTGCAGCTTCAAGACAAGGAGAGCCAGTGAAGACTTTCTATCAGCTGCTCTACTACCAACTACAGAGCACTTCCAGATGGCATTCCTGGTGTGCCAGGGCTGGCTATGCCTTGCACCTGGCCGCCTCTCAGCTGACTGCAGCAGACGCTCTTCTCATAGGCTTGTACTGGGGAGTGGAGCATGAAGCTTCAGCTGATGAGATCTTCCCTTCTACAATGTGACGAACCATCAGTTCTAGTCCAGAGTGACTACTCAATTCTGCACCCTACCATCAGTCAGACATCTGTGCAGAAGCTCTGGAGATGAAATCAGATCAGTAGCTGATGGACAAGGAAGATCAGACGCAGTGCAGCAGACTTCTGAGCCTTGCTGAGTGAACCAGACAACAACCAGACCTGCAACTGACCTGACTCTGGCATGGCAGACTGCAAGACGCCACAACACTGCCATCGGCATTCATTTCTCCAAGACGATCCAGGAGACTCTTGATCTGCCATCCAGCTGACCACACAGGAAGATCCATCACTTGAATGAGACACTTACCAGCATGTGTGGTCAGCGACTGACAGTTGGATTAGGGCCTCAAAGTCAGACGCAGGAAGAATTCAGCTAGCAGACGACTGGAGGATTCCATCCTTGGAGCACCAGCAGATGATAGGAGGATGACTATCTTCATCCCCAGCCTCCCATGCCAAGATGGGCCTCTGAAGATCCAGAGAATTCTGCAGAAGCCTGTCCAACACCCTTGTGATCAAAAGGTGCTGTGGTGCAATCCAGTTGGCGCCAGCAGAAGGCTCTGCCTGCTTCCTGTGGCCTTGAAATGGCCACCACTGCTCGTCACCACTTGCTGAAGAGGCCTCGGCCACAGCTCCTGTTGGAGAGGTGGAGGAGGCTGCCTTGCTTGTGGGTGGAGGCAAAGGCTCTTCATTGCTCAGTGGGCTGAGCTCTGCCCCTGAACTGCATCAGATGATCAGACAAGGGAAGGGACTTTCAGACTCAGACGGAGGCCATGGAATGCAGGAAGGGCCTGCTCTGCTAGGTGAAGGGAAAAGGTTTCCTATCCCTTCAGACTGCAGTAGTAGAAGAGCTACTGCCATTCTTCAGACTGCTTGGTCAAAGTGACATCCTGTGATCTGACGTTGAGTTGCTATTTTGTGTGGAATGACTTTGACCTGCAGTATGACATGTGAGCCATAAAGGCTAACAGTGGGCCATAAAGGCCATTGTGCTTATGTATCATGCATTTTATGTACTATGATGTATTATCATGTCTTATGTTTTGTGCTATGTACTTGACATTTTACTTTTACATGTATTGTTTTTGTATGCCCATTCATTTTTATTTTATTTTTCCGTTTGTGAATTGTTCATGTTGCATTGCTTATTTTGTATTGACTTCAATGTGTAATCTTGACTAAAGATGGTCATAATTTAATGATCAAATCGAATTGGATTTTGGGAATATTATCATTATTTAAGAATGAAAAAACATCACAACAAAAGACACAAAACACCAAAAAAAGACCACCACAACCACCAAAAAAGCGTCAAAAACATCCAAAGCCAAAAAAACACAACAAAGCCATCCCACACAAACCAAAAAGAAAACAAAAAAAACACAAAAACAACAAAAACAAAAAAAAAAAAAAAAAAAAAAAAACAAAAAAAAAAAAAAAAAAAAAAAAAAAAAAAAAAAAAAAAAAAAAAAAAAAAAAAAGACAAACACACACAAACAAAAAACACACTTACCCTATGTGTGCTGTACTAATTCATGTATGTACATAAGCTGCTAGTGTAGGCATGCAGTGCATAGGGTTATGTCAGGAGAATTTCAGCTTGACTTTTACTATCTTGCTTAGACGATTTTTGTGCTCCTAGGACAAGCTGTGTGACGAGTGCATAGCATGTATGCTTTTATGTCTTGCATCAGTTTCAGACTATGTACCAAGTTTTGTTTGGTCTTTTATATGTATAAGCTATGTACTTCTTATGTATCCTAATGAGTACTTGATTGTTTCATCAGTAAGTACCAATGAGCTTTTGAGCTTTTGCTTAGACATTGATTTAGCAAGGAATTTGTTAGAGCCTTTTTCTGGACTGATTTGTGGACTTGAGTTTTCTCAGGAGTTGTACTACTATTGTGTATGTACATATTATGTAGGCACATGTAGTATGCTTCTATTTTTTCTGGACAAGATCCCAGAGTAATGGGATATGTTGTGTACTTAGCTATGTGCCTATGTACTTGTAGTATGTATATGTATTTGTAGTGTATCTATCTACATTTATGTAGTAGTATGTAGCATGAGCCTAGACGTTTACCCTGACTGTATAGGGATAGTAGGAATAGTCTTCAGGCGACGACTATCTTAGACGAAGGCTCTACCATCTGCTACACTACAGACAACGACTCCTGCAGCTCCACAAACTTCAGACTTCAAGACCTGACGATGACAGGCCCGGGATCGATCGTCGTGAGGGCACGACTTTCCCCTGGGAACCAAATGTAAAGTTCTGGACTCACGCCAGCGCGGCAGACGCATTTGCATACAGGGGTATGCAACGGACAATGCAAATCCAGTCACTCAGACGCGCACGCGTCGCGCAAGAAATGCTGCTCACCCCTCCCGCTCAGTTATGTATCATATAAAAGGGGAGTGCAGGAGCAGATTCCTCAGTTCGACACGACTTCTTGATGGCGCCTACTCGTCTTGCCAGCGTCTCTGCCAGCTGCCGCCATCATCTGGTCTGACGTACCACTTAACAGTATGAGGAGTAGGGCGAATGAGCCCCACGCCTAGTACTGTGAAGCGGGCCGACGTTCAGTACTACAGTCAAGAGCTGCCCCGCCTTCGATCTCAGACGAAGACATCCTACTACCAGCCTTGTTTTATCGTTCGTATCTGCAATATGCTACTGTGTATGTACTTCAGTCATCAGTAAACTATGGGCTCTTTGTAAGCTCTTGAGTCACGACAATCAACGTATCTTCGATTCTTCCATCGTCGCCTTGCCCCGCTTCAGACGACTAATCTACTCACCTACAGTCAGACCGTTGCTTGTATGTACGTAAGGTAGACTAATAACTGTGTACCTGTTGCTGCTTCCTTGTTGGTTTCTGGGACTGTGGTAGGTATACAGGAACGGGTAGACAGTTAGTAGCGATTCGTCATCCTGCTGTGACGCGGGGCGTTACAGTGGGTCGGATTCAGACGTGTGTGTCACGTCCGGAAGTGGCCCAGGCCAATCGGGGTAACTCGGTCCTGGTTGATAGTCCTGTCGCTCCCTGGGGTTGAATTCCAGTAGAGGCCGGTCGAGTTCAGACGAGTGGACGATCGCCTTTCCTTCAGACGGGGTGGTCAGCTGCTGCGGCAGTGGTCATCCCAATGTGGGCGAGGGTCAGCCGTCCGCAGATCGGTAGCGACTGGTCAGACCGCGCATCTGATTCCGGCTTCTATGGTTGCAGGCCTCACCGCTACATCCTGTGGAGTACCGGAAACTCTACACAAGAATAGCAACCGGCTTTTCGACCCTTTTTCAAACACTCTTGCTATTCTTGTATAGAAATGCCAGATTTACTAAGATTGCTACGGGAGCGCGAAAATTGTCAAGCACGGTCTTGATCGTCCCGGTTAGACCCTATCATATAAACTTCGAAATCAATTTTTCACGCACATAAATGGTGCCGTTAGATTCGACGTAAAAATTCACGTATAATAGGCTAGTTTCCTCCGACAATTTCCACTTCCTTGGGTCTGTGTGGCGCCGGTTGTTCCGTCGGCCCAATCTGCATGTGGACTTTTTTTTCTTTGCTTTTTGAACTGGGCGAAAACTGAGGAAGAAATAGAATGAGTCCAAGATTTATGCGGCAATAGAGCGCGGAAGCATGGAAAAAGGCGAAATAGTTGCTCTACAGACGCAGCAGGTAATAAGGAGAACTCAAAACAGCAAGTTACACCAGGATGTGGCTTTTTTTACGTAGATTACGATAGTAAAAATCCTTTTTCAATTTGACCACTTCCTTGGCGAGTTATTGAGTTCCGCAGAAATTCCTCATTTTTCGCCCTTTTCTTCTTTTTTTTATTTTTTTCTACGGGCGCGTCGGCAGGAGTCGGACTTTCAGGCGTGGACCTCTTGAATTGAAAAGGAGACGCTCTATCCCGGTGACTATAAAATCAAAACTGTCGTGTATTTATATAACATTTTGTGAGTATTTTTTTATTGAAGTACACGAAAAATCGATTTGATTTCGATTCGATTCGATATTATCGATTTGATTCATTCAAACGGAAAAATCGGTATTAACTAATACGCAACCAAAACAACCAACAACCAAAACAACCAACGTGGACTTCCTAAAAAATAGCTCCGCCTAAATAACACACTAGTTGCGCGTGTGAAGAACCATGATCAATCAATCAATATACCCTTATCGAAATTGTGGGGTAGCGTGGGGACAGTTGGTCCAAACACATGCAGTAATGTTTGCATCCAACAAAAGTATAGAGTGACCGAAAAAATGGAAAACTTCCAATGTCATAGGCGTTCCAACAAAATAGCATGAATTCGCTTGGAAACTATGGATTGCAATTCTAGGTGTTGAAGTTACTGGGCACTGAGAGCTGGGTGGTGAATGGAAATATGTCTCGCGCAGGCGCTTGGGCAGACTTCAGCTCAGGCTGAGGCTTAGGCTTAGGGCTTAGGTACCGTATTTTTGGGTGTATATCCCCCCCATTGTATATCCCCCCCAGTGTATAACCCCCATTGGCAAAACATAAATTTTGCCCAGTGTATATCCCCCCCTGGTGTATAACCCCCCATGTACAGGAAGGTACCTAGCCTACCTATATAAGCTGGTCATAAGCTAACTATAGCTACTCCTACACCAAGCTACTATGCCTATAAGCTTAGCTGAGCATGTCTTGTACTAGAATAACCCTGTTTTGACCGCGATTATGCCCTGAAACACGTACTTTTGGCATCAAAAACATGCCTCTACACACCTCTCAAAAACATAAATTTTGCCCAGTGTATATCCCCCCCATTGTATATCCCCCCCCAGTGTATAACCCCCCATCAGACCTCTCGTTTTTTGAAGGACCCAAAAATACGGTATTGGATTCAGAGGAGTAGACCTCAGCCTCAGCCTTAGCCTGTCTGTCCATGTGCCTGTGCAAAGTAGATATTACCATGCACCCCGCATCCACCATGCACCCCTTGTACCCCCAAATTACCCCGCACTACCCTATTGCAAACGCTGGCTCAAATATTATCACGCTACCCAGCCCATTTGTTGCTTCGACAATGTCTGTTGCGCCAAGGATTTGGAGTAACAGGATGGGTAGCTCTGAAGAAAATGCCGCAAACGAAGTTGCTGTCAAATTATGCTGCATTTAGCACGGCGACAGCGAAACAGGGTGAAGCCATGGGTCCAGGGTCCCATACAAACAAATACTCAAAATCGATCAAAGATTTTCGGGACAAAAAAAATTTTCCGAAAATGACGTCATTTCCCAGAGATCCAGGCCGTTTTCAGCCAAAGAGGCCAAAAAACGGCAAATCCAGCATCTTCATGGGCCTATATCTCGACAACGACGTTGAGGCAGAAAGTTGGCGCCATAGTGAAACCTACCCGCAAAGATCCCCTCTTTCACCCCATACCACTGGCAGACCTCTAGTTAAGGCCTAACACGATTATTGAACCATATCTTTTCTTTATCAAAAAATTCACCAACCTTAAATTTATTTTTCCTTTGATATCAGACCACCATTAGATGCGCCTGATCGAGCTGATTCCGAATATGCCGCTGGTGCCTGCAAAATTTGCATTATTTACGGAGTTATGGGCCTCCAAAGTGGCCCTATTTTCCAAAAAACGCGATTTTTATCGATTCTAAATCCATAAGGGGTTAAATTTTTAAACAACTTTTTCTGACCTAATTTTATGCGTAGAATCCGAATTTGAACTTAATTTTTCCATTTTCCCACATTTAAGGCCTTATTTTTGCCATTTTCTACTTTTTCAGATGTCAAATCGTGAAAATAAGGCCTTAAATGTGGGAAAATAAAAAAATCAAGTTCAGATTCGGATGCTACGCCTAAAATTAGGTCAGAAAAAGTGGTTTTAAGTAAAATTTAACCCCTTATGGGATTTAGAATCGAATAAAAATCGCGTTTTTTGGAAAATAGGGCCACTTTGGAGGCCGATAACTCCGTAAATAATGCAAATTTTGCAGGCACCAGCGGCATGTTCGGAATCAGCTCGATCAGGCGCATGCTAATGGTGGTCTGATATGCAAAGGAAAAATAAATTTAAGGTTGGTGAATTTTTTTGATAAAGAAAAGATATGGTTCAATAATCGTGTTAGGCCTTAACTAGAGGTCTGCCAGTGGTTTGGGGTGAAAGAGGGATCGTTTGCGGGTACGTATGGCGCCAACTTTCTGCCTCAACGTCGTTGTCGAGATATAGGCCCATGAAGATGCTGGATTTGGCTATAACGAAAACACGGCGACGCAGACGCAGCCACGCAGGCGAAAACAACGCAGGCGACGACACAGCGTAAGTTGTCGTGCTGCGAACTTTTGAATAGAAGAGATCGGCATAAGAGAAGAGAGGGTAGTAACTAATACACAACCAAAACAACCAACGTGGACTTCCTAAAAAGTAGCTCCGCTTAAACGACACACTAGTTACGAGTGTGAAGAACCATGATCAATCAATATACCCTTATCAATCTTGTGGGGTAGCGTAGGGACAGTTGGTCCAACATTTGCAGTAGTGTAGTCTGTGACTAAGAAAAAGTAAAACTTCCAATGTCATAGGCGTTCAAACAAAATAGCATGACTTCGCATGGAAAATATGGATGCAATTCAAGGAATTTAAAGTTACTGGGTGCTGGTTTCTGGGAGTTGGGTGGTGAACAGTAATATCTATTGTGCGCAGGGGCATGGGTGGACCTTGGCTTTGGCTGAGGCTTAGGCTTAGGTAGTGGATGAAGATGGGTAGGCCTCAGCCTAAGCCTCAGCCTAAGCTGTAGCCTAAGTCTGCCCATGCGCCTGTGCAAAATAGATATTACAATTCACTGCCCAGTGACCTGGGCTCTAGCACTGACAGCAGATTTTCCAAATTACCCTGCACTATCCTATTGCAAGCGCTGGCTGAAATATTTTGTGCTACCCTACCCTACCCATTTGTTAATTCGACAATGTCTGTTGCGCCACTTTGTTTGCGTGCGTAATTTAGGCGGTTTTTATTTTCACGAACGGTTGCGATTTGGGTGTTTTGTTTGTTGATTGTTTTGGTTGAATTTTAGTTATTACCCTCTCTTCAATGATGATCTTTTGTATTCAAAAGTTCGCAGCACGACACCTTACGCTGTGTCGTCGCCTGCGTTGTTTTCGCCTGCGTGGCTGCGTCTGCGTCGCCGTGTTTTCGTTTTAGCCCTGGATTTGCCGTTTTTTGGCCTCTTTGGCTAAAAACGGCCTGGATCTCTGGGAAATGACGTCATTTTCGGAAAATTTTTTTGTCCCGAAAATCTTTGATCGATTTTGAGTATTTGTTTGTATGGGACCCTGGACCCATGGCTTCACCCTGTTTCGCTGTCGCCGTGCTAAATGCAGCATAATTTGACAGCAACTTCGTTTGCGGCATTTTCTTCAGAGCTACCCATCCTGTTACTCCAAATCCTTGGTTGCGCCACTTTGTTTTTATGCGCCATTTAGGCAGATCCTATTTTCAAGAAGTCCACGTTGGGTGCGATTTGGGTGTTTTGGTTGTTGGTTGTTTTGGTTGCGTATTAGTTATTACCGAAAAATCCAAAACAATAACAAAACATGAGGAAGTGGATATCTTGCTGAAAACGGAAAGAATTTTGCTTGGAAAATTTACGTGCGTATCTTTCTTTACTGTCGTTATTACGACCACGCTTTGAAGCATTTCCAACATGAATCTGGAGAAAGTTTCCGACACTGAAAAGCTGAAGCTGTGTCGGATTTATTTTTACGGTAAGCGATGTGGGCTCTAATCTTGAATCATCTCAAAAAAATTGCTTCGGCGTGCCAAGGGCGTGCTTTGCGTGTCGTGTGTGATAACTACAGCTCAAATTCGGCGAGGCGGGCGAAAACGGCACCTCCTCTTTATGGAGCAAGTCGAATGCTGTACTTGATTGGTTGTAATCTTTTACAGCTGGGTGGACGATCAAGAGGGTCCTTGACAATTTTGGCGCTCCGTAGTAATCTGACATTCTAAACAAGAATAGCAATAGTGTTTGAAAAAGGGTCGGAAAAGCCGGTTGCTATTCTTGTATAGAAATGCCAGATTTACTAAGATTACTGCGAAGCGCCAAAATTGTCAAGCACGCTCTTGATCGTCCACCCAGCTATGCACTGCAGAGTGTAACTGTAGGTTAGGCCTGTGTAGTTCAGACGTGTACGTACATTACTGCATATGTTACATACGTACACACGTTTTATGTGGAATTTGTGTGGCGATTTTTTCAGGCGGTCTGCCTATGTTGCCACTGCTGTGGTTCGTGAATTCCTTCTGGTTTTTTCAACAAGCGTTTCTTCGAAAACCGGCGTTTTCTGAGCAAAAAGAGATAAGAAAATGTATGTAGGGCTGTAATTTGCACAACAGTTATGAAGTATGTAATAGTTCGGGGTAATTCGGGCCACCTCTGCGTTTGCTCAATTATGAGAGGCGATGAGGAATCCCCAGCAAGTATTCACTACCACCAGATAGCAGAAGGCGCGCAAAGGATGATATTGATACCATGGTCTTCCCATTTTCGCCCCGCGCAACTGTAAATAGCCGGGGGGGTTGCCCGCATTACCCCCCCCCCCCCCGCTCAAGTTGCCCCAGCAAGTATTGTGTTTGTTCTTTTTTCAGTTGTGATCTTTTCGATGATTGGTGCATCGATATGGACGTGCATATTTACCGCATGGATTGTTGTCTTTCAAACGCAGAGAGTGGCGTGGGGAGCCACGGGTGATCATTTATCATTCGTATTTCCAAGAGGCACACCCTGAACAGAAGGAAAAGAATCACTGCTCTACTATAGGGTAATGTGGGGTAAACTCGGCCATGGGGTAATCACGGCCACTTATGCACCTTTGAACTTGCCGATTCAGCAAATTGCCACAATAGCTCATGTCGATATGAAAGAGGAGCGTTCTTTAGAAATCGATTGATATACGTAATATTTGTCTCATTGGATGCTGAGATGTGCAGCTCTGAAACTTTGGTGGCTGGATTTTGCCATGGCCGGGTTTACCCCATACTACCCTATCTTATAATAGGCATTCTCTCTGTCAAGCTGGTCATCCTATTGTGTACAGATCTGTTTACGGTGGTGTACGTACTGTTTTTATACTGCTATGCGTGGAAAGTAAATATTTTTGTCAATATTAATTGGATTGGATTGTTCCATCGGGCGTTGTTGTTGCGGGGTTAGAATTGCCTTCCGATATCGTGAATTTTAACCTGGAGTCCGTTTGTGCACGTTGTAGTAGTGTGTGTGTACATAATCATCTCATGGTCAGTGCAGTACGCATTATTGTATATATTATTATGTGCACGTGTGCAAGTACGTACACCGTACGTATCCAGTGGTTTGTTTATTGATTTTTTTCGTGTGAAATTTTCCAGAGAAAGCGCGCAGAAAAAGGCGAACGGAGTAGTTCGCTTTGCAGTGTCGTGGATGTTGGCGAGCTTTCGATCACGTACGAGGCATCGCAAAGTTTTGGGATACCATCAATATTTTTTGAAATCTGCAACCGGGAAAAAGTACACATTTTGGCTCCACGCGGTCCCTGTGGAAGTGGAGCGACAAGGTGGCACCAATGTGATACGCAGCCCAGATATTTGCTGCCAATTTCCAGCATCTAATTCCATCGAACGGTAAGATATAATCCTTTCTTCAGTCAAAAGGTCGACATGAATATAGCAAGTGTCGAATGTGAACAACAAAGCACACATTTTACAACAGCTATACGTAATACTGTAAATAAATGTATGTATGAAGACGCGGTAAAGTTTAAAACTTGTAGACGCGGGCATGATCAGCGAGATCAGTACTGTCTAGGAGAAATCTCAAAAATGAGTTTCGCGAACTACTTAAAAACCAAGGGTTCCCTACACCAACTTTCAAATTTAAAGTTCAACCAATTTTATCATAAACTACATTTTTAACCGAGTCTTGCAAAAAACCGCTTTTCAAAATTCCTATCCGTTCATGAGTTATTCGAAGATAAAAATCGATAAATTTCAGTATTGAAGCGACTTATTCAGGAACCACTACGGTAGTTTAATTACGTAGTTAACTACCGTAGTGGTAAAACATTATTCATACTGAACTTGACTGAACTTTGCACACCGACAACTCGTGAACAAAATAAAAAAATTTTGGAAAGCGGTTTTTTGCAAAAGACTCGGTAAAAAATGTAGTTTATGATAAAGTTGGTTTTGAACTTTAAATTCAAAAGTGGGTGTAGGGGAGCACTTTCCTTCGTTAAACAATATTTTCCGGCATATGGTTAACAATAGACTTTGCGTTGTTTTTTTAGTCGTTTTCACCAATAAATACTGTTGAGGAAAGAAAACTATATCTGTTGTGATATTGTCTCCCCAAAGCGCGTTGTGATATTGTTTAGCCAAAACGCATCCCCTGATACTCAAGTGACTTCTGTGGCGTGATCTAGCAATAGTATCCGGCGAAGCCACAGTCACTCACTGTTGCTGGAAACTGCTTTTTCCTGCGTGGCTCACGTTGTCTATTTCAACCTACTACGGCAAGCATCAAGAAGAACCCTGGCCTTCCCCAAGCTGATACCTACCAGGTGAAGCGTGCGATGCCAGCCCGGACCCAAAATTGCGTTCCGTCCCGTCGTCTTACTTCATT
>JASAMW010006880.1:0-15429 GCA_030247985.1 Epsilonema sp. ZAB3_2
ACCAGTGGCCCTTTGCAGCTTCGCAGCAGTAAAGGAGGCTATCTACACATCTGGCAACCCTTTTGTAAATCTGTCAACCCTTTTGCAAATCTGGCAATCCTTTTGCAGATCTGGCAACTTTTTATGCATCTGCCAATCATTTTGAGCATCTGGCAAAAAGTTGTACATCTGGCAACCCTATCGCAGAGTTGGCAACCCTATTGCAGATCTGGCTACCCTGTTTTAGATGTGGAAACTTATTTACATATCTGGCAACCATTTTGGGCAGCTGGCAAAAAGTTGCACAGCTGGCGACCCTATCGCAGATCTGGCAATCTATTTTTCGCATAGATTTGGCAACCATTTTGCGCATCTGCAGGCAACCATTTTGCACATCAGCAGGCTAAACTTGCGCATGTGGCAACCCTTTTGCAGGTCTGGCAACCCTTTTTGCACATCTAGCTTTCTGGCAACCCCTTTACAGATCTGGCAACCCTTTGGCACATCTCGCCCTTTAAGTCGATCGGCAGATCAGATCAAAAATCAAAGGCCTTTCTGGCGCCCTCGAGGACATAAGCTCTCAACAGAGCCATGGATTGATACTGTAGGTGCAAAATTGAGTGAGTATGAGTGAATCTGCGCGCTTTTAGTGCTAAAATATTGATTATCGATTGATTATTGGCGATCGACTGATAAGATCAAAAATCGAAGGCCTTCCTGGCGCCCTTGGGCTTATAAGCTTTCGAATGAGCCATTGGTCAATGCTGTAGCTGCAAAACTGAGCGAGTTTATTGCATCACAGACAGACAGACAGACACACAGACATCAGCCCTATTTGTTAGTAGATAATGCGAGATCCTACATCTGTTCTTGGTTACGAACCTGAGCTCTCTCGGTTGCCCCGTCCATGCTGCCGGATTGCATGACCACAATGGCTCTAACCACAGTGAGCAGGCGATTGGCCTTCACCGATCCTTTGCTATCTGCATCCATAATGCTGAAGGAGCCGTCCAGCTTATCCTCTGCTGTCGTATTGTTGATCACATTAAGAAAGAGGAGAAATTCCTTTGAAAAAAATACAACCCAAATCGCTTTCTGTTCATAATAATTTAGGCTTATGAACATCTCCTTGTCGTTCTTCTACCAATATGTTCTTGCTATGTATTGATGAAAGTACGTAGGGTATCTTTGCACATGTAGGGTATAGAGTAGGGTACTGGGGGGTAAACGTGGACACGGGGTAAACCCGGACATCTAAGCTTTTCTGAACTTGCCGCTTCAGCAAATATGATCATGGTAATGTATGTACAATAGCTAATTCGAAAGAGGGGAGTTCCAGAAAACAATAAAAATAACTAAATTGTCAGTCGAGTTCTTTATCCTGTCCTACAGTAAATTATAAGGTGTCCGGGTTTAACCCCATGTCCGGGTTTACCCCACAGTACCCCAAATAAGACAACCTTTAGTATGTGTACTACTACCTGGAAGCTCAGCGTTCCATTCTTGTCCAAGTCGAACGCCTCGTAGACGTTTTTGGCCAGATCCGCGCACTTGAGTCGCACCCTCTCGAATTGGTCGGGAAGCAAGGATCTGTAGGGCCAGGAGGAACTGCGGCGGTGTCATCTCTCCCTTCGGACTGTCGGCCATTGATCCATTCGTCGTACCAGGCGCGTATCGCCGCCTCTGAGTCGAAATCCGTGTTGATCCGCGACAGAAAGGCGACTATGTGCGCATCGGCGATCGGTTTACGATTGAATTTGCGAATCACCGCTCCCATTTTGACACCCGGTCAAATTTTCTTGAGACAACTGCGCCTTTAGTGCTTCGATGGGGGGAGGAAGGTAAAGGGACCAATTAGACAGAAAGTTTGGCCAGGTCGAGATAGGGATAAAAGTTTTTCTGAGCCGTTTCGCAGTTTCAAACGGCCCAATGCAAAGGTTGCAACCGCGATTTATTTTCTTCGCAGAAAAGGTCTAAAATAAAGTAGTCACTTCAGTCGGAGAAGCTTAGACCCTAGATTTTTTTCCTGATTGTTTCTCTTGGTGAAAATTGGTTGGCGGAGTAGAAAGCAGCACCTTTTCGCCGCCCTTGCGTTTTCTGGTCTTTTCCACGGCGGCGTCAAAAGGCGACTATCGGGATCGGCAAATCCGGAAGAATCGTAATTGCCTCCCTCATGCCATACCGTACTGCTTGCTTAAAGAGCGTAGACATGCGACCAGGCAAGCAATTATCAAATGCTTCAAAATTGATACCAGCCGTAACGCGACAATCAAAGGAGCATGCAGCACTGCCCTAGACGTTCATTCCTGTCCTATCGAAGTGCGCGCACTTTTATATGCCAGTATGGTATACTGTATGTATACCTATCTACCGCTTTACGGAAACATAGAAAGCGCAAAGGTACAGGCCTATGTACAACTGGCAAAGCAGTAATTTATCCACAGGGAGCATTATTTACCAAGTTGCTCTTTGTACCTATGTATGTACCTACATATTCCATCGTACAAAAAATAGAATACCCTGGAAAAGCACATTTTGTACCACACCACGCTGAAAGAACAATTATCATTGCATCTTTCTCAAAATAATTTGTACGTAAATACATAATCCTGTACATACCTATTGTACCTAATAATGCACACGAATATACATTACAATATGTCATATCACGTGAATAAAAGAGATCATATTAGACAAGCAGTAGGCGTCGACCGTTGAAGACAGTAATGAAATGACAGAAAGGGTGGGCTTCTTTCTTTTCCGGTCCTTTCTCCGCATGTCAAAATGGCGGGCGACTGACTAGCCCAGTGAACCAAATTCAACCTTATTCTCCACGAGCAGTTTGTACAGGTCCTCGTCCTACCCTTGCAGCAAGCGATAAATTCATCCTTGGTCACGTTGCCACTCTTATCTTTGTTAAGCTTTTTCATCAGGTATCTGCAAAAAAGGAAAGCAGACAACTACCGTATTTTTCGGGTGTATATCCCCCCCTGAGTATCCCCCCCCCCCCCCCCCAGTGTATAACCCCCATTGGCAAAACATAAATTTTGTCCAGTGTATATCCCCCCTGGTGTATAACCCCCCATGTACTGGAAGGTACCTAACCTACCTATGTAAGCTGGTCATAAGCTAGCTATAGCTACTCCTACAACATGCTACCATGCCTATAAGCTTAGCTGAGCATGTCTTATACTAGAATAACCTTGTTTTGACCGCGATTATGCCCTAAAACACGTACTTTTGACCTCAAAAACATGCCTCTACCCCTTTACAACCCAAATGACCCAGATCTGGGTCATTTATAAATGCCCTGGAAATAGCCCGACTTTTGAAAATAGCATGAGGGTTTTCAAAATAGTCGGGTGTTTTTTGGTCAAAATAGAGGACCTCGTATAAGTGGCGAGAAAATTTTCGTTTTTATGAAGAGTTGAACACGGCCTCAGGATATTTCTAGGTTTCATAAATAGATGACTGAGCTATTTAGCACTATTTCTTTCAGTACTGAAACAAGCCTATATTTATAAAAAAAATTGTGCCAAAATTCTTGATGCGCTATTTTAAAACGTGTTGGGCTATTTCTAGTATGTTGCTACATAATAGAAATAGTCCAAAGCGTTTTGAAATAGTGCCAGAAAATTCTTTTCCAAAATGAAATAGCGAACGCATTCTATTTTCCAATTTTGAACACGCTTATAAATGTCGCAAAATTTTTGTGTTTCGGCTATTTCATGCCAAAAACAAGGCTATTTTGCCCCTAAAATTAAGTACTGGGTTGTAGCTACACACCTCTCAAAAACATAAATTTTGTCCCTTTTTTCATCCCCCCCCCCCCCCCCCAGTGTATATCCCCCCAGTGTATGACCCACCATCAGACCTCTCGATTTTTGTATAGCCCCATGGGGCAATACACCCGAAAAACACGGTACCCTAACTGTCAATACGGAGCGTGTACGAGCCCAGTGAGGAGGTACAAGAGTAGAAGTTTGAGAAATTGAGCTGTGCGGTCAGACGAGGACGTGCGCTAAGGGGGGGGGGGGGGCGTAATCCCGTGCTGCGCTGCGTGTTCGACTCACGCACTGGCCGCCCAATTTTTCAGGCTCTTGTCCTCGCATCTGTTAACTGTACAACAGTTTGGTACGGTATGTACAGTACTGTGGTTGTGGTGTGATCGTGTCCACGACCTTACATATCGGCGATGATGAAGTCCACTGCCGACATACTGTAATGATTCGTGTAATAGCGGCCCATTTGGGGGTTATACCCGAAGGGGGTTATACACACGAGTACATATATCAAAAGTGGGCTATAGCTTCTTCATTTTTTCGCCTCGCTCGATAATTTAGGCTTGTTTTTACTCTTTCAAGCACATGGACTGGAGCTTGTTTGGTGGCACAATGCAGAGAATTCACATTCTTTAGTCTTTCATAATTCACAGGTTACGTTTTCATGGCATGGCAGATGCATCAAAATTAATTACTGCTTTGTTTTTACTAAAAAAAGCTTTGTTTTTACTAAAAAAAACGCTAAAAAGGCACCTCTCTGTGCAAGCAAAATCTTCAATTTCTGCCGATTTTTGCATGCTTCGTGTACCCCCTGGGGTTATACACGAGTGCAATTGACGTTAGTCGCCGATTTGGGGCTATATACGAGGGGGTTATACACGAAGGGGGTTATACACGAGTCATTACAGTAACAGCACGACAGACACTGTAATCAGAGTCTCAGACTCAAACTATGAGTATCTTTGTTCGCTTTTTTTTCTCCAGCTCGCTGGTAGTTCTAGACTGCCAGCGAACTACCAGCGACAGCCAGGCCACCAGCGACAGCCAGCGACTGCAGGATACTAGCGCTGCCGCGCTTTTTTGTCTGTGGTTCCCGCTTTTTTTTTGTTCGCTGGTTGTTCGCTGGCTGTTCGCTGCTTGTTCGCTGGCTGTTCGCTGTTGTTCGCTGGCTGTTCGTGGTGTCCGCTGCTGTTCTAGCTCCTGCGAGCGACACCCGCGCCCGAAACCTTGATGCATGACTGCATGCATCTTTATTTAGACTTCTTTCGTGATAAAATTTCTCTCGTATCTTCAGGGGTTGGAATGAGATCGAATTTTTAGGCTGCCTGTGCGAGCGAGTCGACATTTTGTGAATCCGTCCTTTCTGCTGCGCCAGCACAATTTCGCCAGCACTTTTGACAGAAACAGTAATATTGTGATAGTCTGTTTCTACATACCTGAGTGTAGGTGGCGGCGCGTTCCACCGAGCCAGCTTGCATTGTGATAATGGCCCTGATAACTTTGAATAGCTCCACGTTCGTTATCACTCCGCTGTCATCCTGATCGATAATGTCGAAAGTGGCTTCCAACTTCTCCTCTGGCGACGCGTTGCTCATGGCGTTAAGAAACAGCAAGAATTCCTGCAAATACATATAATAATATAGTCAGATCTTTAGGTGTGTACATAGGTACGTGGGTATGTACAGTACACTGACCATAGGGTACCGTAGTACATACAAAGTACATACCGGTACGTTACGTCACATGCAAAAGACGAAAAGCAAGATGCAAATTTGCAAATCCTTACCTTTTACCGTACCCAAAGGTGCCTATTTACGTAGCCTGTACATTCAGTACATGGTACACACATCCCAATCTTCAAGGCCAAGGCCAATTATTGTTCCTTGACCTGAATGCCCAAATTCTACCCCGATCATCAATCTTACCTTGAAGCTCATCAATCCATTCTTATCTCGGTCGAAAGCGTCGAAGACTATTTCGATGAAAATGGCGCTCTTCTTTTCGTCTGTGCCGAAATTCTGGAATGCCTGAGGAAATAAGGCCTGGTAGGCCCGCATGAACTGCCTCTGGGTCATCTCTGCCTGTGGACAGTCTTTCAGGAATCCCACATACCACGTACGAATCTGGTCCTCGCTAAATCGCGTTTTTCGCAGCAGAAAATCTACATCCTCCGCGGCCAGTGGCTTCTTGATAAATTTACGAACAACGGCGCCCATTTCTTCTGGAAGCGCTTGGTTGAACTGAAAGGGTACGTGCAGACAGAGACAGGTGTAGTTTGCACATCTGGTAATACTGTAGTTTGCAGTTTAGGATTGAGCACCTATACGTAGGTTACAGTAAAAGGGTAACTCAGAAGCATTGGGGAGGGACAATCTACTTGTACCATGGAACGTGCCGGGATAGCGAACATGCTGGTTCTTTCATAGACAACTTTAAGGATGTCTATGCGAGCGTGTTGAAGTACGCTCACCTCACTGGACCGCAAACTGTCCATGGGTTGACCATCTGCGCAGTTTTGAAAATGTATGGTCCCCAATCTTTAAAGTTGCCTCTAAAAGAACCAGCAGGTTCGCTATCCCTGGGGAAAGTGGGTGGGTACGGCGTAAGTCAGGTTGATGAAATGGTGCTAGCATTTGATATTAGTTAAAGCTGCCCAAAATTTACCTTGTCTTAACAGTTCTTTCTTTGAGACTTCATCCGTAAATCTCGTCTTGAGAAGCCTAAGAAGTCGAGGACTTCTTTCTTGTAGGTGGAACAACTTTTTGCGAAAGTTTATTTGGGTGGCTGTGGCAACGATAGCCAAGCTTCCGAGAAAAAATATCACCGCCTACCTACGCCTTCAAGCGTGGGGAGCTGTGCCAAAAGGGATGATTGATTACGTAAGCTCGGTCACAAAAGAGGAAACTGGCTCGCTTTCGCTTCGCGAGGTGCGCATGCATATGCGTATGCGGTACCAGGACTCAATAATAGAGAAGGACTGTGAATCTGTGAGCAAAAGCCGTGCACAGAGCTACGCCCGATAAGAGCCAGTTTTTGCTCACAGATTCACAGTCCTTCTCTATTATGTAGTCCTGGCGGTACAAATAGGCGGTCTTTACGGTTGGTAATGCTTGCTTACATTACTTGTTAGTACGTACCTGTATATGTACATTCAATATACACTTAGGTACGTACGTACTGCATATTTCTACCGAGCCGTACAATAAAGTATTCAGGTTGCCTACCTGCACGCTCATACGGAGAGAAAACCAATGTGGTAATTGTCAAGCACCGACATCTGTACATACATGGTACTACCAAAAATATATCATTCTGCTTAGGGGAAGAATGGACGACGTAGTGTAAACTAAGCGGAGCATCCCTGGCAGATATTCGCCCCAATTTTTGGGTTTTTGAAATATCCAATTATTTGGGTATCCAATTATTTGGGTTTTACGAAACCATTACATTGGGTTTTACGAAACCATTTTATTGGATTTTACGAAAGGCGAAACCAATGTACTTAATGGTTTTGTAAAACCCAAATAATTGGATATCCAAATATTTGGATATTTCAAAAAACCCAAAAAATTGGGGCGAATATCTGCCAGGGATGCTCTGTTTAGTTTACACTCTACGTCGTCCATTCTTCCCCTAAGCAGAATTATATATTTTTGGTACTACCCCGATTTACAAAAGTAGGCAGGCTCCTTGGAACCCCACACTTTTGCGTTGTTCTTTTCGCACGTTTGCGTCGTTTCATGCGTTTGGTTGAAGCTATGAGCATGTGATGTTGAACTTTATTGACAGTTCCATACGTTAGGGCAACCGTTCTTGCGTGGGGGAATGGTGTCGTTATTGCCAGGTCATTAGAATTATTCAAGCAGTGTATACTTACGTATTAGTCTTAGTATGTATCTACTATTTGCGCAATTATTACACGGGACGTGTTCGGATAGTAATAGTTCGTGCACTTTTTTCAAACAAGTAGGCGTTTCGTCTGATTATTTCAGTACAAAGAGCAGGCACAATTTTGTAAATTCAGTAGAGTGACAATGACAGGGTAGATTAGCAATACGTGCATACCTTGATAGAACACAATATTATGTACAATAGCTCTATTGGTACATACATAGACATACAGTAGGTCGTGATGAACAAAGTCTAGCAGTTGAGCATTTCAATTGGCGTTCTGTTCTCTACCAATAGCCGGTACATGGTCGGATCGTGCGTGCAAGCTTCGATAAATTCTTCCTTTGAAATATTTCCCGTTTGGTCCACATCAAGTTTCTCCAAAAGACTCTGAAAACTTTTATTTATTTATTTATTTTTATTTATTTATTTATCTATTTATTATTTAGGCGTATCTGTTTATTTATTTATATTTATAATCCCTATACCTGTGTGTATGCTGCCGCTCCTTTCACGCTACCCGATTGCATCACAACAATAGCTTTGACCACTTTGAACAGCTCAACTTGCGAGATGACGTTGTTTCGATCCTGATCGATAATGTGGAAAGAGGCTTCCAGCTTCTCTTCTGGGCTCCCGTTGCTCATGACGTTGAGGAAAAATAGAAATTCCTGTAATCAAATTTTATATCCAAGATGGCGTTATGGACAATCGATGTTAGAAGCCGAGCCTTGTTTTTCATATTCGATACAGTACACATCAAGGATGCCCTATCAAATTAGATTTTAGTTAGAATGAATTCATACACTACGTAAGTGATGCCTGACCCTGATTGGGTTATGAGGAAAACCCCCTGCTTTATTATTGGTGGGCAATATATACCCGACAGGTACCAGGTTTACACAAAGCACCCGAACTAATAATAAATAAAATATAATAAATCAATGCCAAATAAATAATAACAAGTAACTACACAAATAACACTTTTATCCTACCTTTACCTTGAAGCTGAGCGTTCCGTTGCTATCACGGTCAAAAGCGTCGAATATGATATTCACAAAGTATTTGCTTTTGGACTCGGCAACGCCGAAATTGAACTGTTCAGGAAACAGGTAGCGATAGGCTCCCAGGAACTGGGTGGAGTTCATTTCCCCGTTGGGACAATCCACCACGAAATGCTCGTACCAACTTCGAATTTGGCTCTCCGTATATTTGGTGTGCTTGAGGAGAAATTCCACATCGCTTTGCGACAAAGGGCGCTTGTAAATTTTGCGCACAACTGCGCCCATACTATTTTGAATCTTCCCAAGGGATGATAGTCAAGGGTTGAAGTTACCGTATGTAGTCCGAAAAACAGCGTGCAGTTGGATTCTTTTTCAATCCAAAGCAAAAGCTACTTCCTTCTACTTTTTTATGACTCGTTTTTACATGGAAAAAAGTATGGAAAAAGCGTGCCAAATTCTGTGCATACATACACAGGCAATCCAAGAAAAGCAGGCAAAGCACAAGCAAATAAATTCTCATAAGACAATAGCGACCTTTACATCGACAACATCCAATGTGAGCAAAAGTGAGTTTTCTGGTAATTAGGCTTTCGAAATCTTGTCATCGTAATCCTACTGTATGTCCAAAGCAAATCTGTCGAAAACCATGACAGCGCCTTGGAGCTTGAAAACAGGGCAGCGATAAGCTTGCTGTGCATTAATGTACGTATGTATTGTACGTACTACGCATACCATGTCTATGTCAGGTCTGCATGAGAATGCATGTTTGAGAGATCGTGTCCCGTAGACAATGGGGAATGAAACTTTGACAGAATTTTGGGCAAAACATGCGCGGTATGTGCATGACAGTGAGGCACAATATACTGCAATATCTCACAATTTCGGATAAGCAAGCACGTATGCCGGAGATTACGTTCGACAGTACGTATTTGTATGTACTATATGCATATGTATACTGTAGGCTATATAGTATATATAGCATGTATATATACGCAGTATAGTACATATTATGCAATGCATAAGGTATGTACGTGTACGTGCGTACGTACATATGTCACGTATGTCACGTATGTACACTGGTGCGACAACCACTGATAAGAAATAAGAACCTGGCAGAAACGGCGTGTGCAAGCAAGCCGCACATTCATCAACAGAGCCCGTGGGAACAATGGCAGGGCCACAAGATCAATCAATGATTCAGCATTTCAATAGGCGATCGATTTTCAACCAATAATTGATACATGGTCGGATCATTGACGCAGCCGTTGACAAATTCTTGCCTGGATAAGTTGCCGTTTTTGTCCGTGTCCAGTTTTGCCAATAATGTCTGAAAAGAAAACATCACACATGACGAATATCAAGGATTGGATTGGGATACTATAGCGATGAGGCGGCCGGTTGACGCCGGGCAGTGAGGAGGCTGCGGCGGCGGCTGCTAAGCCTTCCTGCTGCAGTCTGCGCATCATTTCGTTCTGCTGCAGGATGGAGGAGGCCGTCTGGCGGTCCAGCATCATCTGTCGGTGCAGCTCCATCTGGCGCTGCTGCACAAACCGTTCCGTGATGAGCGGGTCAGCGTTGGCGGGGAGACCGAGACTCACGGCCGCCATCTGCTGAAAGCGCTGCGCCTCCATCGCCGCCAACGCCATCTGCTGCTGCTGCTGATGATGATGGTGCTGGTGTGCGGCGGCCGCTGCCGCGTCCACCGTCGGCAGAGTCAGACCACCGCTCGCTCCACCTCGGCCCCCTGCAGCACAGGCACCCGGTGCTGCAGCGTGCCACAGCATGCCTGCAAGCACGGAGCCGCAGGCGTTTTTTTATATTTTCCATGCGGCTAAAATAAAAGTTGTTGAGAGATTTTTAATCGCTTTTTGCGCTAGGGTGGCTAGAGCGTGAGATACATAAGAACAAGTCCACGAGAAAATCGGGCAGAGCCGCACACATCGATCCTTCCGATCTGGACGGGACCTAACTCATATGAAAGCCCGTAAAAAGTTGGCCAAAATGCAAAAATCACGACGAAAATTGGTTAACCCTCGCCCAGATACCTACAGCAGCCTAAAGTTTGGCCAAATTGTCAGTGCCTAATTTTTATGGAACTTCGAGCCCTTGGACACAAAAAATGGCCATATCTACGGCTACATAGCTGATATCGGCGAGGTCTTTTTTTTGTTTGAATCCGCATTCTTTAGCGAAGCCAACCCATATTTAACTTACGGTTTAACCCCTACCATTGTTGAAAAAATACTAGCAAAAACAAGATGACAAATTTTTGATATTTTCCCAGATGTTCAACCATTTGTTTCTCGAAGCCGCAACAACGGCCAAAGGCGGTACCTACCACATTAGAATCGCCTTTCTTCCTCTTTGAATGCGGTAGGTCCGGTCCATTCCCTGCCATGCGGCGCTGAAATACAAGGTGTTTCTTATATACTGGACGAAAATAGGCATTACCTACAGTGGTATCGCGTCGTTAGACCCAACTGTGCGTTCGGCCCAACTTTGTTATTGGGCGTTAAGCCCAAAAAAACTTGAATTGGGCTAATGCCTATTTTCGCTCATATATAAGAAACACCCTGTATTTCAGCGCCGCATGGGAGGGAGAGTGGACGGGACCTACCTCATTCGAAAGAGGAAGAAAAGGCGATTCTAATGTGGTAGGTGCCGCCTTTGGCCGTTGTTGTGGCTTCGAGAAACAAATGGTTGAAGATCTGGAAAATTGTCAAAAATTGTGTCATCGCGTTTTTGCTAGTATTTCAAATTATGGTAGGGGTTAAACCGTAAGTTAAAGGGGAACTTTTCGAGGAAAATTCGGGGTAAGGCCACACACATCATTAGATAGAGCATAAAATATGCTGCAAAACGCACCAGGTCCCATCCCTCTACGTTGCGTCATTCTTGAGTTACAGGCAAAAACTGATCTGTGAACGGGAAACTCAGCTTGAGAGCATGTAGCTCACTAACCACTGCACCAATCTGAATAATTTTTCTACCACCGTGTGCTCCGTTTGGTGTTCTACCTTTTTGTTGTATAAAGTTTCGCTGTATCTTCACTGCCTGTGGAATGGTAAGCCAAAAAACGTGTGTCGTTGCCCAGTTTAGCATATTTTCGTCCATGACGGGGACGTGGACGAAATATGTGCTCAAACTGCGCAACGACACACGTTTTTTTGGTTACCGTCCACAGGCACTGAAAATACAGCGAAACTTATAGTTCCAAATCACCAAAACGGAGCATACAGTGGTCAAAAATTATTCGGATTGGTGGTTAGTGAGCTACATGCTCTCAACTAGTTTAACATTCACAGATCAAGTTTTTGCCTGTAACTCAAGAATGATGCAACGTAAAAAGATGGAGCCTGGGGTGTTTAGCTTTTTTTTTCAAGCTCTATCTAATGATGTGTGTGTTTTTACTTTGAATTTTTCGCGAAAAGTTCCCCTTTAAATATCGATTCGTTTCAGCTTAAAGAATGCGGATTCGAACAAAAGAAAGACCTCGCCGATATCAGCTATGTAGCCGTAGATTGGCCGTTTTTTCCCCCTCGGGTCAAAATTCCCATAAAAATTCAGCGCTGACAATTTGGCCGAATTTCAGGCTGCTGTATCTCAGCAAGAGGCTAACACAATTTTCGTCAGATTTTTTGCATTTTGGTCATTTTTTTTCGGGCTTTCATATGAGGTAGGTCCCGTTGCGATGGGGAGGATCGATGTGTGCGGCTTCTATAGAGCACTGCCAGATTTTCTCGTAGAAAAATTCATAATGCGTGGGGAACGCTGGGGCTCTCTTATGTTTACTTTAGATTTTAGATATGAGGAAGTGTGCAATGAAAGATGGTGAGAACTGTGCATTGATACAATTGGGCAACAATACAATGGTTGATAAGAGTAACGGTGGACAACAGTAATGGTGGACAACGGTATAATGGTGGACAACAGAATATTGTACGGATAGTAGTGATGCATGCGACACATTCTTGACACAGAGGCACGGCACATAGACGCAAGCGTTTTTTTTATTTTCAATGTGGCTAAAATAAAAGTTGTCGAGAGATTTTTAATCGCTTTTTGTGCTATGTTGGCTAGATCGTGAGATAAATAATGCGTGGGGAACGCTGGGGCTACGTGTACTTTAGATTCCAGAAATGAGGAAGTGTGCAATGAAAGATGGTGAGAACTGCAATTTTGGGAAACAATATAATGGTGGATAAGAGTATAACGGTGGACAACAATGTAACGGTGGACAATGGTATAACGGTGGACAACAGAATATTGATGGATAGTAGTGACGCATGCGACACATTCTCGACATAGAGGGCACGGCACATAGACGCATGCGTTTTTTTCTTTTCAATGCAGCGAAAATAAAAGTTGTCGAGAGATTTTTAATCGCTTTTGGTGCTATGTTGGCTAGATCCTGAGATAAATAATGCATGGGGAACGATGGGGCTACGTGTACTTTAGATTTTAGAAATGAGGAAGTGTGCAATGAAAGATGGTGAGAATTGTGCATTATTGGGCAACAATATAGTGGTGGATAAGAGTATAATGGTGGACAACAGTAATGATGGACAACAATGTAATGGTGGACAATGGTATAACGGTGGACAACAGAATATTGATGGATAGTAGTGACGCATGCGACACATTCTCGACACAGAGGGCACGGCACATAGACGCAAGCGTTTTTTTTATTTTCAATGTGGCTAAAATAAAAGTTGTCGAGAGATTTTTAATCGCTTTTTGTGCTACGTTGGCTAGATCCTGAGATAAATAATGCGCGGGGAATGCTGGGGCTCCGTTCACGATAGTTTTTAGAAATGAGGAAGTGTGCAATGAAAGATGGTGAGAACTGTGCATTATTGGGCAACAATATAATGGTTGATAAGAGTATAACGGTGGACAACAGTAATGATGGACAACAATGTAATGGTGGACAACAGAATATTGACAGATAGTAGTGAAGCATCCGACACATTCTCGACACAGAGTGCACGTATACGCATTAGTGTTTTTATTTTCAATTCGGCTATCATAAAAGTGGTCGAGAGATTTTCAATCGCTTTTTGCGGTACGTTGGCTAGATCCTGAGATAAATACTGCGTGGGGAATGCTGGGGCTATGTGTACTTTAGATTTTAGAAATGAGGAAGTGTGCAATGAAAGATAGTGAGAAGTGAGAATTGTGCATTATTGGGCAACAATATAGTGGTGGATAAGAGTATAATGGTGGACAACAGTAATGATGGACAACAATGTAATGGTGGACAACAGAATATTGACCAATAATAATAATGCATGCGACACATTCTCGACACAGAGGGCACGTAGACGCATGCGTTTTTTTATTTTTCAATGCGGCTAAAATATATATAGTTGTCGAGTTTTTTAATCGCTTTTGGCACTACGTTGGCTAGATCCTGAGATAAATAATGCGTGGGGAACGCTGGGGCATATGTGTACTTTCAGATTTTAGAAATGAGGAAGTGTGCAATGAAAGATGGTGAGAACTGTGCATTATTGGGCAACAATATAATGGTGGATAAGAGTATAACAGTGGACAACAGTAATGATGGACAACATTGTAACGGTGGACAACGGTATAACGGTGGACAACAGAATATTGAAGGATATTAGTGACGCATGCGACACATTCTCGACACAGAGGGCATGGCACATAGACACATGCGTTTTTTTATTTTCAATGCGGCTAAAATAAAAGTTGTCGAGAGATTTTTAATCGCTTTTGGCACTACGTTGGCAAGGTCCTGAGATAAATAATGCGAGGGGAACGCTGGGGCTACGTGTACTTTAGATTTTAGAAATGAGGAAGTTTGCAATGAAAGATGGTGAGAACTGTGCATTACTGGGCAACAATGTAATGGTGGATAAGAGTATAATGGTGGACAACAGTAATGATGGACTACAATGTAACGGTGGACAGTGGTATAACGGTGGAC
The DNA here is from genome assembly GCA_030247985.1 of Epsilonema sp. ZAB3_2. NCBI lineage: Eukaryota > Metazoa > Nematoda > Chromadorea > Desmodorida > Epsilonematidae > Epsilonema > Epsilonema sp. ZAB3_2. The sequence continues at coordinate 14,610 of JASAMW010006880.1, forward strand.
AACAGAATATTGAAGGATATTAGTGACGCATGCGACACATTCTCGACACAGAGGGCACGACACATAGACGCATGCGTTTTTTATATTTTCAATGCAGCTAAAATAAAAGTTGTCGAGAGATTTTTAATCGCTTTTTGTGCTACGTTGGCTAGATCCTGAGATAAATAATGCGTGGGGAACGTTGGGGCTATGTGTACTTTAGATTATAGAAATGAGGAAGTGTGCAATGAAAGATGGTGAAAACTGTGCATTATTGGGCAACAATATACCGTATTTACCTGTGCATAGCCCCCCCCCCTATGCATAGCCCCCCTATGCATAGCCCCATATTGGCAAAACATAAAAAATGACCCATGCAACTAGAATAACCCTGGTTTGACCTCACTTATGCCCTAAAACACGTGCTTTTGACCTAAAATATGCCTCTACGCACCTCTCAAAAACATAAAAAATGTCCCATGCATAGCCCCCCCCTATGTATACTCCTATGCATAGCCCCATATAGGACCTCTCAATTTTTGCATGGGCTATGCACAGGTAAATACGGTAATGGTTGATAAGAGTATAACGGTGGACAACAGTAATGATGGACAACAATGTAATGGTGGACAACAGAATATTGACGGATAGTAGTGATGCATGCGACACATTCTCGACACAGAGGGCACGTAGACGCATGCGTTTTTTTATTTTCAATGCGGCTAAAATAAAAGTTGTCGAGAGATTTTTAATCGCTTTTTGCGATACGTTGGCTAGATCCTGAGATAAATACTGCGTGGGGAATGCTTGTGTACTTTAGATTTTAGAAATGAGGAAGTGT
>JASAMW010006884.1:0-41890 GCA_030247985.1 Epsilonema sp. ZAB3_2
CCTTGAGGAGTGAACACACGCCGCACACCAAAAGATAGCGGAGTTGTCTGGTTCAATTCGTCCATCAAAGAGTCGAGGGTTCGATAGCGAGCCTTCCGACACGGTACAGGCACACCCTATACACATTTTAAAAAGTACTTATTTCACCACCTACGAGCGTCTTGTACAGTATTGTACAGGTACGTATGTAGTGGGTACGGTAATCCATGAACGCCGAAGTTAGTCCGCGACCACGCGTACTAAGGTATAGCGCCCATGCATGGATTCTGCGCAAGGGCAGCGCGGTGGAAAATTTCTTCGCACCAGCACCGACAGTGCATTCGATGAAATAATGTGTGAGAACAATGCAGCTGCCGAATTTTTTTTAAAATTCAGCTTCAATTTACTTACCGCAAAATGATCGTCTCCCTCTTTGAAGAAAAGAATTTTCTTGGCGGAATAGCTTTGTTCGCCGCTGTTACTTCGCTTGTTCCTGCTGATTCCTCTTCCTTCTGCCGTTGCTCTACCTCCAGTTTCCATGTCTGGGATATTTGGTACATCCATTTCTTGAGGGAACACGACACGTGTCACATACCGCCAAGTTTTACGTGGTTCCTTTCACTGACCGTCATCCATCTGTTCGCCAGGCTTCCATTGGTTGTTTTTATAGACAAATCAACTGGGAGGGGGAAAAGCTTTATCTGTCTCGCAGTTTTCACTGAATGAATAGATGAGCGATGCGCGCGTAATTAGCTAATGATAATTGCAACTGACGGACATGGGAATAAGCTACCTTGAGGCGCCGCCGTAGGAGCACGCATTCAATACCCACTGTGCAGAACTGCTGCCGGGATACTGTGGAACATAGTAGGACAGCGAGGACGACACAAACACTCGTGAGATTGTTGTCATTGGAGCTTGATAAGAAAATGAAGAAATAATTTTGCCGATGAAATTGCCCCCCCCCCCCCTTGATTAATATAGTCTGCTTCTTGTGGGACAAGCTGGATCGTAAATTGAAATCTTTTATTGATCAAGGCGTCTGTTGGCCCTTCTTTCGTCACCTTGGATACCAGATATACAGTACATATAATAACATAGCGAAGCCGCAAAGTCTGCTAGGATAGGCCTGACGATGTATGTAGTGTGACGCAATTTAAAACGTAGAATCAACAGGCTATCACGAAGCAGGTAAGCATTAGCTAGGGTTTTTTAAAAGAAAAGCGTCTCTACAGACTACGTCTTTCCTTTTGGTTATCGCAGCACTGATGTAGCGCAAGCACGAACGTGACACAATCATCATCTATGTACCTTTCTTGCAGGCACCTTTTCTGGCTTTAGCTTTTACAGCACTTGTTTTTCTGTCAAAAAGCACCACAAGATGACAGATTTATTTTGACTGCTACGCACCATCTGTCCACCGTATCGTTGTGCACGGTGCCTTTGTAGACTTCTGCTGTATTATTTGGGCCTACGCAGCGGTCTCCATGATGCTGTATGGTATAAAGTACAGCGCGCGCACGTAACAGTTGCGAAAGGATGTACATACGATATTTATATTTGTCATGTAAACACAGAGGTCTACAACGACACGGTACACAACGACACGATGGGATGAGGGGCCCCCACGCAGAAGGTAAAGGGCTTTTGCCGCTCAGGTGACTTTGTCAAAAGAAGAACAAGGAAGAGGGAGCGGAGGAGACGGCAGTGAAAAGGCAAGGAATCTGACAAACCTTCTTCTCTTGGCTTAGCGCCAAAGCAATACCTTACCTTTCGGGCGGTCCATGCTGGACCGCCACACAAAGATGCGAAAGCAAGACAGCGCCCGGTTTTTTTCAACTGCCTACAAAGTGTGGCTGTGTATGCATTTTGAAGTTTCGATGGGTCACTCACACGAATGGATTACCAAAAGCCCCGACCCCAAACGGAGGGAGCCGAGGAATCAGCAGGAACAAGCGAAGTAACAGCGGCGAACAAAGCTATTCCGCCAAGAAAATTCTTTTCTTCAAAGAGGGAGACGATCATTTTGCGGTAAGTAAATTGAAGCTGAATTTTAAAAAAAATTCGGCAGCTGCAATTGTTCTCACACATTATTTCATCGAATGCACTGTCGGTGCTGGTGCGAAGAAATTTTCCACCGCGCTGCCCTTGCGCAGAATCCATGCATGGGCGCTATACCTTAGTACGCGTGGTCGCGGACTAACTGCGGCGTTCATGGATTACCGTACCCACTACATACGTACCTGTACAATACTGTACAAGACGCTCGTAGGTGGTGAAATAAGTACTTTTTAAAAATGTGTATAGGGTGTGCCTGTACCGGTGTCGAAGGCTCGCTATCGAACCTTCGACTCTTTGATGGACGAATTGAACCAGAGAATTCCGCTATCTTTTGGTGTGCGGCGTGTGTTCACTCCTCAAGGCAGAACTGAAATAAGAGATCTCGATCAGCTCGAACATCTCGGAAAGTATTTTGATATCACTTCTATACATACTGCTCGACCGACATACGATATTTTCTCATAATCTTCGCTGTAATGTACTGTGTACTGTATATGTATGTAGATACATTTGCTCTTCATCGAAGTGGGCGAAAAAGGTGGACTTGACAGCAGTGGAGAAACAGCAGAACTTAGAGAAAGAACAGAAGCAGCTTAGAAAGATGACCAGCATCGTGTCGCGTCCACCATCGAAGCCATCGAAAGAACCGTCCAACGTCACACTTCCGCCCAACCACAATCAGCCACCCAAACAGGTGGTGCCTATAGTTTGTACGTGGGTATATGCGTAGTTACCTTACCTATGTAACGACGCCGCTCATATTACTGTACGTTGTGTGCTCTCTTTTCTAGGTGTTGTTTCTTTTGAATGGCTCCTATAACCGCGTTTATCGCACATTAATTAGACACGGAAAGCTTCCCTTATTTGACGAGTTACTGGCAGAAGTTAGCCAAGGACTGAAAACACCAATACATAAAATCTTCACACCGGATGGAAAGAAGGTTTGGCCCAATATTCACCGCAACCCAATATTATACACTACGCACAGCTTTATTCGAATATGGCGACCTGCCACCGCCCATCAATGTGAGCAAGCGGCGCAGTAAGTTTAGATTTTGTCACTCGAAGCGCTCTTGTCAATGAATGGTTACCCTTCGAAAGTTTGGGCTTGTCAAAGGCACGAAAGGCCCAGTTTTGGACTGCTAGGCAAGTTTCCACCGATCGAGCAAAAATCACCGAGCGACAGTGGTAAGGCAATCCATCAGATTCAATTTGCAGTAAAATTAGCAGTGGTGAATACATACATACCTACTGAATACCTACTGAATCTTTTAAGGCTCAGCGGAAAGCAGCAAACAGTTGCCCAGCCTAACAAGTTCGCTTCCAAAACTGCCAACCGGAAGCCAGCAGCGGTCGGCTGTGGAGAAGCAGAGGCAGTTGAAGAAGAACCAAAGAAAACAATCGCCTGCACAACGAGCGCATGCAAAGGATCGAATTCAGAAGAAGAGTAATGTCTTGACGACCTTCCATGTATCCGAAGTTCAAGCAAATGAAATCAATCTGATCTGCTTTCCAATTCTTCTCATTTCGTTGCATTTTTGCAGAACAAACTGCAGCTGCGATAAAGATTCAAGCTGGAATTCGAGGATACCTTACGCGGCTCCATCTAAAAAGTTAGCATTGTGTTGCCTTCAAACTGGTGCCGCTGATGATATTTTGTGGTGTCGCATTATGATACCAGAAAGCTACAGTATAATCCCTTTGCTTATACTACAGAAGCAAATCAATCGGCTTCCAAGATACAAGCAAAGGCGCGGGAATTTATGCAAGTGAGAAAGCAGCAAGGCGGCGGTCGACGACGGGCGAATCGACGAGGAGGAAGTAATCGCGATGTGTCCAAATTTGAAATCGCATGCGGCATGCGTCTATTATGTTTTCTTTCGTATAGCACGGTACAGGCACTATACGCATGCGAGGACCCGGGTCCAAATTGCATGTTGGCCTCTGTGAATCGTATATTTCAGTAATCGAAGGATCTGAAACCGAGAGAGCTGCGGCTGTACTGCAAGCTTCATTCAGAGCTTTTAAGATGTGGAAGGAATTCAAAACCATTGCTCTTTTACGCCATAGAAGTCAAGAATGGAAGCCCTATCAGACGTCATTATTTCTAATTGCACTGTCACATACTTATGTACCTTACATAATTGTTCTTTTTTAAGTTATTCAAATGGGAGAACAGAAAGCGAACAACGCAGCCGTGGAAATCCAAAAGGCCTTCAAAAACTTCAAAGCACGAAAAGAGATGGAAACTCTTGAAAGTTGGCATGGCCGCTGTTGCTATTGTTTGTCGCACGTATTTACCGGTACCGAAAGTAAATTCTATAGTAGCAAGAATATAAGTACGAGGTCAAGTGTGAAGAAAAAACTTGAACGATGATGACCTCGTAGGGAGATCAAAATACGTTATATCATTTGCCAAGGGGTTCATATCGTTGGAATGGTATCGGTAATTACGGTACGGCGCACGCACACCCATGTACAGGGTGTTTCTTTTGGATATATCATGTCGTTTGAGGCTATAACTTGGGAACCACAAGAGTTAAGAGGCTGAAATTTTTCCTGCAGATACCCAAGAATATGCCTAACCATGTGTTAAAATTTCTTCCCAAAGCTCCAATCTGAACATAAGATATTGGTGCCTCAATTTCGACCACAAAAATCGCAGTTCTTGAATCAGATCTGGCGGTCAGAGTAAAACTTGTGGCATTTTCATCATAGCGCTGTCGACACCTGAAAGCACCATGTGAGAATATTATGTTCCAGTTCTGGAAACGTTTTCAGTTTACTTAAACAAAGCTTGCTCTAGAGAAATCCAAAAAAGAATAGTTGGGAACCCGGATAGGGCGAACCACCGACTTGCGATTCAAAAACTTGTGATTTTCGTGGTCGAAATTAAGGCACCAATATATTATGTTCAGACTGGAGTTTTGGGACGAAATTTTAACACAAGGTTAGGCATATTCTTGGGTATCTGAAAGAAAAATTTCAGCCTCTTATCTCTTGTGGTTCCCGAGTTATAGCCCCAAACGACATGATATATCCAAAGGAAACACCCTGTATTATCGTGCACTGTACAGTTCTAAATGTACATATGTATGTATATATGGCATGTCATGCACAGGAGCTAATCTCAAATGTCACCCGAGGATGGCGAGGCGAGCAACAGTGATGATTCAGACGGCTTTTCGAGATTACAAGCGGCGAATTCATGAACAACATTCTTTTCAACTTTCCATTGATGATCCTTATGTTCTCGGTTTGGAAACGTCGCACATTTTGTGCACTGCACACTATGTACTCTGTAGTAGTAGTTTGCTGTTTACTGAATGGACGGACGCGTATTCGTATGAATGAGACGCAAACTATACCTGTGGTGCTTTTGCTCTTTTTCAGCAACGGGGGAGGAAAAGTTGTTTGAAAAGCAGGAACAAGCTGCTATCAAAATTCAATCAGCTTACCGAGGGCACAGAGTTCGTCAAAGCATGCATAGAAAGCCGAAGACGCTGCTATCCAGGAAGCGAAGTATGTACTACGTATAACACTGTATGCGTAGTAGCCTAATTAACCGATACTCCATATGCCTGCCTACTCCATTCATTTATGCGCATGCATGCGCATGGAAAAAAGGAGCTCCAGTACCTAAGATGCGCATTCATGCGCATTTATGAGGAACTGTGCGCATAAAAGTCGACCGCCACTTCAAAAATGCGCATGCATGCGCATCTAAGTACTGGAGCTCCTTTTTTCCATGCGCATGCATGCGCATAAATGAATGGAGTAGGCAGGCATATGGAGTATCGGTTAATACCCCTTCCTCCGTATATAATATAGCACAACCCGTCAATACAGTAGTATGACCGTCGTGTTGTGCAATGCTCACCATAATCCGGTGCCATGTGAGGTAATTATTATGGGTTGTTGGTCGGTGGCGGGTTACCCGGTCACCCACGTAATGTAGAAAGAACGACCTTCATTAGGTGGCCCGGTTTACCGCACGGCGCACAGTAACTAATACGGAAAATTCCTTCCATGTCTTATCACTATCACCTTCTACTTTGTATGCCGTTGGATTCATACGGGATAAGCAGTGGTTTTTTACACGGCTCTGTTCTGTTGAGAAGTGACATACGCTGTCTCCATCTTCACTGGAAACCGATGGGGAGCAGACTTTGACTATGACCTTTTCGTTGAGATGTCAGGAACGAAGGGAAACAGTGGGAGGATGTGGCTCAAACAGAATCCGCAAGATCACCGTTTTTCGCAGAACCAGGTTCTTTTGCGATGAAACCTTCCTAGAGATTGCATAAATGCAATGTGTACGTACTACTGCATGTGTGCATGGTGTTCATACAGGTGGACACATTCGACATTGAGATTCCCTACTTGGGAATGATTGAGGTCGTAAACGTGGGACATGGGTCAATTGGCTATGGCGCTGGTATATTTCTGGAGCGACTCATCATCTCTGATACAGTAGCAGACATGAAACAGTACGTGTTCATCTGTTCCAAGTGGATGGACACTGGTCAAGTAGATGGGAAAATTGTGCGCTCATTGGATAGATCTGGTACAACATACGTTACATTGTACTGAAGTGTACGTACCGTACATCTCGTCGAAATTCTCGTCTGTGTTTGTAGGTACATAAGTAAGTACCATAGGTACTTACTGCAGGATTACGTACTGCACTCTTCCGCTTGCTCGCTCTAATGTATATATTCTCTTACAGGTGTGTACTATCTGTCGTCGATGCTTCAACCACTAACAGAAGCTGGCCAGCTAACTGATGACATTGAAACTCCATTTAGCAGTATGACACAGAAATGTCGTTGTTTGTTTGTACACATACACACACATCACATGCATACACATACACGTACAGTATTGTAGCCAAGCGAACATTAGAACAGTACTTATCGCGGCATGAAGATTGGTGTTATTCTACGTCACAGAAGGCAGATGGGGTATGAAGCTGCACAATGGGGAACATGCCAAAGCCGGAACCACGGCTGAGATTTCTGTCACCGGTTTTGGAAATCACGGAAAATCGACAGCGATTCAGCTAGAGCCCAAGAACCTTGGAATCTCTGGAGGAATCAGCGCTTTCGAAGTATCAAAAAGCGGAGTCGGAGTGTTTAATAATTTCGGTGCCATTCTTTTCCAACATCGCACAGGAGATAGATTTTTTGGTGGTTTTTGCCTATCGGATTCATTTCTTGATGAACATATGTACATATGTACTTATGTATGTAGGTTGACTTTGGTCCAATTGGCGATCTGTACAAGATTCGATTCGATTCAAATGGCAAAGGAACGAACGCTTCGTGGAAACTGAAAGCTGTTGAACTGAAAGATAATGACACGGGAGAAGAATTCTACCTCTATGCAAACAAATGGTTGAAACCCAGTACAAAGTCTGCTGGTGCCAAGTCCTCCCAACTCTTTCGTGAACTGGCTGTTGTTCGCGTCGGCATTGAGCCGTTGGCAGGTACGTACGTAAACTCAAGGACATGAATAAGACTTCATCGATCACCACGCCTCTAGCGGTTTAAAAACGAAACACTTTTCTTATTTTCGCTGCGCAAATTTTCCCGTTTTTTTCGCACGCAACAAGAGTTATCAACACAGAATTTTGCAGAATAACTTCTACTTTCATGCCTCCTTCCATCAAGCCCAACATTAGTTACTCAGCTTATTTGTTCCATCGCAAACACCCAATGTCGTTGCTGCCGCACTTGTTGAAACAGCCTTTTTCTTGAAAACCGGACCTGCCAGAATTTGAATTTCCTGTTTGTTCTTTTCCATGTATTCCTATACTCATCCAAGGCGTGCGTGCTCTAGGCGTTCATGCAGCGTTTCTGTCGCTTCGTCGCATTTTTCGTCGCTTCGTCGCATTTTTTTAAATGATCGATGAAGTCTTACTCCTCACGTCCGCTTTACGTATAGGTAATGTTATGTATTCTGCGTACGTACGTATTTATTTATCAGTATCTACAGTAACAGCCAGTAATGCAGACAGTGCTTCCTCGCGTTTTCCTGGAGTGTATTGTGACGCACAATTTATACAGTCATGCAATACTCCATCAAATGCAAGTTTGGTGCCAACTTTGCTGGACTGCAACCCAGTGAGCACATTCAACTCTCATTATCTGGCGAATACGGAGACACGGGTGCCATCCGGCTTACAGTTCCGTCCAATGATCGCACCAAGCCACCCAAGGTAACAAAAGCTCATGTCTAACAGCGCAATACTTTACATCAATTCATTGCATCTACTGCACCTCGTTCGTTACTGCACCTTCAGGAAATAGCATTGTCATTGGAAGCAGTGTCAGTTGGAAGACTTTGTGCCGTCAATCTTACGTTGTCATCTGATGAGAAAGGTAAGTACATAGGTATTAGTATTACATGTACTTATGTAACAACTCATCGAAGCTGCGTAGAAGTAACTTTTTACAGGTGAATTGTTCTCCGAAGGTTGCATGGCACTACAGCAGATATACGAAAAGCACGAAATCCAACTCCAAACAGGTGATCCAACCCCATCTAGACTTGCCGATGCCGAATTGGTTTGTAGACCTCTGTTTTGTGATGGACCTACGCAGCGGTGCGCGCCGCTGTACAAAGTATGGCGAAAGCGTGGACACCTTCTAAATAAGTGGAACATTTTAGCGCCAAAGTATGGTCCACTTATTTAGAAGGTATCCATCCACGCTTGAGCCATACTTTGTGCATGTAGGTCCATCACAAAACAGAGGTCTACAAACTCATTCGGCAAGTCTGGAATCACGATCCATGGTTGCTCCCATTGTTACCGAAATTGAAATATACTGTATGTACAGTACGTACATAGGCAAATCATTTGGGATCATCTAGAATCATGATCCGGAGAATGCTTTTAGGTTCTGATTGGGTGATGGAGAAAATAGTTGTAAGAGAGAGTGCGCATTCCCCTTATCATTTCGTGTTCGCTGACAGCAGAGTAGCTACTTCTGACACGCCTGGAGTGGTAAAGAAGCAGATTCTTCTGACAGGTACCGCCAGATACGTAATGTATTCATATGGGGCCTTTAAAAATTACGTGGACGACATAGGGGGCCCGTAAATTGTACACGGTGGAGGGGGGGAGGGGGATAGCACATGGCTGTGAAATAAAATCCACGTAGGTGCCCTCCACCATAATAATGATTCCTGTGTACTTATACTGTCAGTATTGTTATCCTATACATGCCTATAACTTTTATTAGAAATGGAAGGTCTGTCGACGCGGGTGAAGAAACATAGAGCAGCTTCCGATGGTGTCTGGGACGTGTGGATTGCCACTGGAGATCATCCAGCTTCATTCACTGGCGGCTGCTCACCATATCTGACGGTGTATGGAGCTCATGGAAAGACAGAACCACTCCCGCTGCTGCCGAATAATGAACAACTGGAACCGGGAGGAATTCACCATCTTCAAGTAAACTGCATGCATACGTACCTACATAGCTACTACATACGTCGCAATAATACCGGGTATGTATGTACGTACGTATATGCACATTACAGTAGAATCAAACCACATGCCACGTTGGTGCAGGTACGTTACTTTCCTTTCCAGATATCTGCAAACGTAGGCTTGATATTCAAGATCCGCTTGACTTTGCAGTCTGATCCTGGCGCATCAAAAGAACCAAGCTGGTACTTAAAAAGGGTACGTTTACGCATGCATAGTATCATCTTCAAAAGCTACTGTTGATGTAAATTGGATATGCATGCATGCAGTACAACTACTTATAGCTAAAAATGAAGGACGTTATCACCGGAGAGGAGGTACGTTTTCCAGTTGAAATGTGGCTAGATGGTGAAACAGTGTTGGAAGTACCAGCCATCTGGCCCGACATACCACCTTTACCATGTATACTAGTACTGTACTGTACTGTAAGTACTGTACATCTTTATTTCTAGGCATACATACCCTGAAGTCGCTATGGTAGCCATGGGTGGCTAATGAAAAGGGGGGTCTCGTCATAGTCTATACTGAGGGGGGGTCTCGTCATAGGGGGTCTCGTCATAACACACACACACACACACACACACAGGGGGAGGGGGGTCTCGTCATAGGGGGTCTCGTCATAGTCTATACACAGGGGGTCTCTTCATATCTTACATACAGAGGGGGGTCTCGTCACAGGGGGGTCTCGTCACTGCTGATACACAGCGGGGGTCTCGTCACAGGGTGGTCTCGTCATGGGGTCTCATCACAGGGGCCCTGTGACGAGACCCCATGACGAGACCTCCCTGTGATGGGGGGTCCCCACCTGGGGGACGTCCCCCAACTTGATGACGTCGTCCCCCAACTGGGGGATGCTGGAGGCGCACTCAGCCACATTGTAGGAGGCGCCGCAAAACTCATAAACTTGATGTTTCAAGTTTATGTTATACCTGAGACAGGTCGGTGTTTACCCAGGCGAAAGGTGTGTGCAAAATTCTGCACGCACCTTAGAATGCTGGGTAAATACCGACCTGGAGCTCACCTCCCAGGTGTAACATAAACTTGAAACATCAAGTTTATGAGTTTTTTGTGGCGCCTCCTACAATGTGGCTGAGTGTCGCCTCCAGCGTCCCCCAGTTGGGGGACGACGTCCCCAAGTTGGGGGACGTCCCCCCAGGTGGGGGACGAGATCCCTCTATGACGAGACCCCCTGGGACGAGACCCCCCTCTGTGTATCAGCTGTGACGAGACCCCCTGTGACGAGACCCCCTGTGTGTATTTGTTATGACGAGACCCCTATGACGAGACCTCCTATGACGAGACCCCCCTCTGTGTGTATGTACCATGACGAGACCCCCTATGATGAGACCCCCTATGACGAGACCCCCTATGACGAGACCCCCCTCAGTATAGACTATGACGAGACCCCCCTTTTCATTAGCCACCCATGGCTACCATAGCGACTTCAGGGTATATATGTATATGTATGTATGTACGTCAGAAAACATGCGTGTCAAAGGCTCCATGCCGACAGACAAAGCCATGGCCTGCCATGAATGCGCCATGAATGCGCGCATTTCGTTCCAGTCCAACGTGAATGCCATGAATGCCATGAATGCGCGCATTTCGTTCCAGTCCAACGTGAATGAGCTTCGTATGACTATTTCAGTGCTGCTGTATCAAGTGACAATGGTGACAAATTCTCAGTCTGGCAACAACAACGATTTTATTGTTTTTGTGACGTTAGAAGGAGAGAAAGGAGACAGTGGACGACGAATCCTCAAGAACGCTGTTGGAACTCAGCCCGGATCATGCTTCAAGCCTGGCAATGTGAACATGATAAAGGCTCATTCACAATGGACGCCGACAGCAATTCTGCCGCTCGGAATTCCGCTACTTTTTCGCGACGCCATTATCGGCGGCTTTACCGCTAAGGGCGGCGGGAAACGCTGAAATTAGAACAAAACCTTATCGCTTCACTGCGCAGACGGCACAAGGTTCACCGATCTGGCCGGCTGAAAAACGCCGACTTTGGTGGAAAGCGGAACCGCCGATATTGGCGGAAGACGATTCGAGAAACTGCGCGGTCAAATCGGCGGTCGGCGTCCAATGTGAATGCGGGGGCCTGAGACATTAAAATTTCCTTTGAACGACCTTTTGCCGCTATTTCAGGTTGATACTTTCGAATTGGAAGCTGTGACGGTGAGCAAATTGAAAAGTGTCATTGTGTCCATCGAAAGACAGGGAAAGACCCATCCGACCTGGTGGCTGGAAAACATTCAAATTCTGGATCCCGAATTCAATCAAGTCTATATGTTCAACTGCAGCAGGTACATACACAGTGCGGCGAATGTCATGGTACACTACACTGTACGTAATGTAGGTAGGTAGGTGCGTGCGTACAGTGTTAGAAACAAAATTCTAACAGTCGCACTTGGCTGGAATGATAGTATTGGCAGGCAACTGCAGTATTGTTGCGATACTGGTCCGCTATGAATTTTTTAAGCAAATTTTCACTGGTCTCGAAAGACACCATCACCCGATCATTTGCTCCAGTTGAAGTTCAGAGCCCAGTAGCTTCTGACTTACACGCAGAATCATGCAACGACGTCGAGTAATGCAGACGTACAGAACGTGCGGTACTTTATGTATGTATGTACAATGTAGGGTACGTACAAGGTGATCGCTCTTTCACATTTTTGTTTTCATTATCAGATTTTTGTACTAGATTAGATACCTACTGTGTACCTGTATATCGGAGATCTCGGTTTCTGTCAGATTGTTCTATTGCAGTTGCTAAATCTGTCTGTTTATGTTTTGAACCTTTGTTATTTACCTATTTGGAGCAACAGCAATCTTGATTATGCTATCATTGCATGAAGTTATTATTATTCATGCGCTCACCAAGATCAAGAAATTGATTTCTGGAGGGGGAGGGGAGTGCGTAACATTGATATGGTATCGCACGCAGTCCACCCTTATTCCGTTATATCACTGCATAACATATGACTTTTCCATACCACGAGACTATGTATTTGTCACTTTCATAATGCTGTGGGCATGGAAGGATAAGGAGCGGCAATTCGTTGCTGTCAGTAGCAAGTCTGGAAGGCAATAAGCTACAAAATTAATTTCTATATACACAGTATACGACCGCTTGCAAGACGGATAAATGCGCCACATGGTATAGTATAACATAAACCCAGTGGTTTCAACTTATTCACCATCCATCCACCTTCTTGTAGACGTCTCTTAGCTAGGCTTTTCATTAGTCTGCGATCGCTACATACAGCTATAGTTTGGTTGGTCTCTCTCCAACCGTGAACAGAGAGGTTTGATCATATGCGACTCCTTTATTATGATGGTTACTTGAAAACACTGGTATTTTTTAGTGTCACATGCATTGATCAGCATGAGTCTCTGTATTATATTTCACCATACCAATATTTCTCTACCACAGCGGTATGCTCGATGCAAAAGATATGCAGCAACTACTGTCTGTAATTTTTATCCTTTCCATGCTTTCCAGTTCGCGAAGACATTCCCATTCTATTCCACCAAGTGTTTGCTGACTTGTTCTAGGCAGGCAGACGCTACTGTTGCGACAAGCCTTTAGCTAATAAGTCGTGGGTGTCTCTGTCCTCTTTTCTTCAAACCCGCCTCCCTTATGTTGTTATGTTGTATGTAGGTAGGTACCTACAGTACATCTCCATGGAAAACTGTCCTGCGTAACCTACAATTGGTGAGCTGAGCAGAGCTGGGAGTACATAATGTACATACGCACGTATACATACACACTACATACATACACATAATAATATAATTCTACTGTATGTTCAACCTGCCAGTTGGTTGGCGCGCCCCCCGGATGAGCACTGTTCGCTCCTTCCTTCTTCCTGTTGGCTAGCGGCCGCATCCTGCCTAATCCAATACATACACACAATACAGTACGTACGTAAGTACATGGAATAGAGCCTACAGGAGCTTGACTTCCGGGAAAATTAATTCAACTGACAACCAGGCAACATATATGTAATGAATAGAAAATTAGCGTGCGCCTAGCTTAGAGCTCCTCTTTATAAGCTCAGTCTCAGTGAGGTACTATGATACTATACGTACTTTCGCACTAGCGAGCGATTTAGCTTTTTGGAGAGCCTGTTCCTTCAATTTACGGCGACCGTTTTCTTCTGTGAAATAAAACAACAGGTCTTTTCTTCCAGGATCTTTGTCTCATGATGTGCGTAAATGTGCGTAGTAGGCTCCGTTTGCGGCCGGCTTAGTACAATATGGATAACAAAATTGTGGCATTCATTCAGCAGAGTGACTCCTTCGCTATGCATGTAGTACAGTGCTGTCAGCATGTACAATGGACGGACGCCGACACCGATAATGTCTTTGGGAGCTGATTGCTGATTGATAGGCGGTTGTTCTGCACACGAACGTCGGATCAAATAATTATATTTTCTGCTATTTGCGTCGAGGTCATGCTGGGGGCAAGAGGAGTGGCATTGGGTTTGGGGAAGGCGGCAGATTTGCGCGGACTAAGACAAGCGGACCATCTGCGTTATGCTGCAAGCAGACGTGCCATGCGGGAGAAAAAGCGTCAACCGCGCGTCGTCGTCAAGAAACGGGTGGACCCACAAACATTATGGGCAGCCTGTCGCGCTGTTTTCTTCGGTACTGTCATGCTCCTGTTGGGCGGAAGCATGGCGGCCATCGGCTACTACGCTGACCAGTTGGCTATTACCGACAGTTTGAATGTCAATGGGACTCAACTGGATCTGATTGATAGAGCTCGCAAAATACAGTACGCCAGTATGGCCTACGTAGGCCCTGTGGTGATGGGAGTCGGCGCATTCATACTCATCATTGCCTGCGTTATGACACTAGAAAGTCGTGATAAGAACAGTCAGATAATTCGAAAGGCTGCGTCGGCTGCGGATGGGACAACGACGGAGCGCCTCGTCGCTTCTGTCGTCCATATTCGCAAAATTGGACGCAGTTGGAAGAACCGAGCCAGTAGTGGCGGCAAAACAGCTCTCGCATCGCATCTGTCAGCCATCTCTGAGGATCTGGACCACATACCGTCCAGGCCGAGCGCCATACGAAAAGCAACGCCACATCCAAAGGCGATGAGACCAACGGATAGCAATGAAGAGCTGCTGCAACAGAATAGCAGCAGTCCACGAGCGGATTACGAAGAGACACGGCAAGATGCGATCAAGGCCTTACAGCAACAAGAAAAGTGCAGCTCCGCTTCTCACATTGACGCTGTTGGTGTCGAGATGCAGCAGCAGCCCTTACTGATTCAAAAGGAGATACCTGACCCGCCAACGAAACTTCCACGAACTGGCTGCCTGAAGAAACAGAGCAGCTCATTGGACACTCCTGGCAGTGCTGGCACTTCCACCGATAAAGTTCGTATTCACAAACGAGAGATACGCTCAGAAGAGATGAAGCCGATCGTCGCGGATGTTCATAAAGTTCCCGGATCCTCATAGTGAACCGCTGCTGTATGTTTGCTTCGGGATCTTTACAGATCTGTCTTTTCAGTGCCTTACGGGTTTTATGCAATTTAGTGCTTCATACGTACTTACATGTACATGTACTTTTATGCTGATATTATAGGTTTTTAATCAGTTTAAAAAGAATTTATACAGGTGGTATAGATAGAAATGCTCGCAGCTCACGTCCACGATATGTGAGAAGTAGGAATCCGCGCTCACTCCGGGCTAGTCGCGCGGTAGGCGCGCGCGACAACCGGGGTGAGAAAACTACAGGGGTCTCATAATAAACCGACCATCTTGCCGTTCACGTACTGATCATTTTTTTCCAGCTTCAGCCTGTTATAGAGTAATTCTCTGGAAATGCACCTTAGGCACCTTTTTTATGGTCCAGCAGCCGTTTTCCAAACATTTTGAGCCTTCCGCATTACGTTGCTGACCAGTTTAAAATTTAACCCCTCCTGTATGCTGAGATATGGCTGCTGGTAGGCCCAAATTGCCCCTCATGTGCCCGCCACTTTTTCAAACGTTCTTACCATCATTCTACTCCATTTTCTTCGCTGATTTCGGTTTGGGGCATGCCCCTTCGAAATTTTGACGAATATGCCATGATATTGTCCAAAAAGAGGTAATTTTGGCTAATTTGTATCATTTTCATCAATTTTTGTGGTGTAATCATCAAAATATCGAAGGGGCATGCCCCAAACCGAAATCAGCGAAGAAACTGGAGTAGAATGATGGTAAGAACTTTTGAAAAAAGTGGCGGGCACATGAGGGGCAATTTGGGCCTACCAGCAGCCATATCTCAGCATAACAGGAGGGGTTAAATTTTAAACTGGTCAGCAACGTAATGCGGAAGGCTCAATATGTTTGGAAAACGGCTGCTGGACCATAAAAAAGGTGCCTAAGGTGCATTTCCAGACAAGCACTCTATAACAGGCTGAAGCTAGCAAAAAATGATCAGTAACTCTGGAATCACACCTGATCACATCTAAGGTGTGGTTTCAGAGTTACATGCACGGAAAGGTGGATGGCTTATTATGAGACACCCTGTATATTGTACCATGTGTCTCACTCAGCTGATGACAGCAAGCCAAGCATTCTTTTTATTACTCCCGCGCGAGTTGCGCAGTGTCTCCGGGCGGCTCCTCAGCGCCCGCGGATTCCTACTTGTCACGAGTCGTGCACGGTCTGGGTCGAGAGCAAAACTCAACTACCTCCTGTCAGCGTACTGAATAGCCATACTGAATCCTACATACCAGACAGACATCGCAACGCAAGCAGCAGTCACTCTACACAGTAATGTACAATACTAAATTACTTATTATTGGACGGTACAGTACTTCAGGCACCCTGCCTGCACTACATACATACATATTTTTTTTCTTAGCAGTGATATTTCTGATGGATCATATTCATGCCTGAATGTTTCTGTTCACACTAAAAGGCACCGTAAGGTCTCCTCTTGGCCAAGAAGCATTTGTAAAAAAGGAATGCTCCAATATATAATGCTGCTCCAAGAATGATGCCACCTTAAAAGTACAATACAAAGGAGCACTGAAGGCTGTTCGTTCATTCTACAGGATGATTTTTTCTGCTGAACGATTTTGATTGCCAATTTCAACAGGCTACCCTGCACCGATTTCGCTCAAATTTCTCTTACATATTCCCGAGCGTTTGCCATTGGTAAAAAGTTCGATTTAAAATGCTGCACTGGTAGTGACAAAATTCGGCAGAGAACATGAAATCACAATTTTTCAGCATTTTCACCATAATTTTTCTGTTAAGATTCGGAATCAAAATCGTTCAGGAGAAAAAATCACACTGTATAAGGGTTTTCGCCAAACCATTTTGGTCCGGACCGGGCCGACCAGCCGGACTTTTTTCTTTCGTCAAATCGAAAAGATCCGGCCTGTGCCGGACTTTTTCGGTCCAGCCCAAAACATCGGACGAAAGTTTTATAGCGAAGTTCTAACCGATAAATGTTCCAGTGGCAAATCCACAAGATGGCGGACTGACTGTGGTAGCTGCTGTAGTAGTATTAGCAGCTATTGTTGTGCCGTTCATAGTGGTATTAGTGGTAGTCCTGGAATGAGACGTCGTCGAGGAGTGCGTAGCAGTAGTAGATGTAGTTGTGGTGCTGGATGTAGTATTATCAGCACCATAGCATGTACTGGAGACTAGCAACACGATAGGAAAGGATGTGATGAGCAACCGATAGAAGTCTAAAATGTCTGCCGATTATCTATATATCGTTACGTTCTGATAAAGTAAGCTTGTACAAGACTGTTTCTTACCCATAATTTCGCTTATGTAGCCTTTCTTTCGTAAGGGCTTCAGCGCACCTTGCTAAAATTTGTTGGAAAAAACGAAAATTATGAAATTTTGACACAATCGAACGGCGATGACGAGATCGTTGTGGGGGAAACAGCTAACACACTCCAGCCAATAACATTGCCTTCAATATGTAGTTCTACATTCTATCCAGCATGCAGAGTGCAGACTGCTAACTCCAGTGAGCTGTTTTGTTTACTACAGGTCTCATGCTCGGAGTAGAAAGTATGCATGTACTATGTATACCTATAACCAAAGGTGTAACCAATGCTGAAGTGCAGCAGGTAGATAGGCTACGCTAGGTAGGTACACAAAGTGTTTTGTTTACCCTGCACACGCCCATTCTCATTGAACGAGCACGATCCATGTAAGCTGAAACGTCAAACGCCAAGGTTTCTGTATACAGTAGGCTACTTATATTTACAGACAGCAGATATATATATAAGATAAGTAGTCTTTTTTTAAATAACCAGTCACCCTACGTGAATTCAGCATGATCAGTGAACACAGGGTTGTAAAAGCTAACAGGCACGATGGCATAGGATTAGAGAAGCTGCAAGTGCCTGACTCTCTGGAGCTGTTTACAGAAATCCTAAGCATTCATTCAAATCAAAACCATTTAGATGCCTTCAATAGTGAAGGCAATACACGATTTGTTCTTTAGCATATTATTTATAAATGCCACTATACCACATAACGTCTACCGGCGCAATCGTTGGTGACCAGCGTTTACAGGAAAGTGTCATTTCATTACCGCTGGTAAAGTAAAGAAAGCAAATAGAAGACAGGTAGTCCATTTCCGTGCGTGATTATCCATTGCGTGATTATGGTAATTAATATTTTACGCCCCGACGCCCCGACGCCCCCGCCCCGACGCCCCAGTACTAAACCCATACCTGACGCCCCCATGGACAGCCAAAGCACCATTATTTCTATTCTTCGCAATGCTATAAACCACTGTATATCGGCAGGACAACCATCTCTCAGAATACAAATTACATATGTGGGCTGATTTTTTGTTATCAAAGGTGAGAGTCAATCCTGCAGGGTGTTTCATAATATAGGGTAACATGGGGTGAACCCGCCCCCCTAAGCAGTTCTCTGGAACGAATGCCTGAACCAAAACAAATTCACATGGCATAACATACGTGGTTAGGCCTTAGTTAAACGTGCAAAGTACGGCTTTACTGCTGAACGTCTTTAGAGAGTTATGGCCAATTTTAGCTATCGCTAAAACACGAGCCCTGGGGGGTGAACCCGCCCTCCTAAGGTTTAGGCCGTTTTTAGGCTGACCAAGCCATATTTTTATAGCCGTTTTTTTCAAGATGGAAGGCAAGCTTATTTCCAACGCCAATAATTGCAAAAATAACTTACTAAAATATTTCTGTCTGATGCATGAAGGGCACGAATGAAACAACTCTAGTGACAAGTCATCTCTTTAGTACTGGGGGTGAACCCGCCCACCCATGATTTTGGCTAATTTGAGGCTGCCCATGCTATTCTGTATCATTCTGGCATGTTAGAAAAGAAGCAGAAGCAATTACCATGACCAGCAGCTACCAATTTAGCCAGCTAGATAGTTTAGGTAGGTAATAAGTGCTGTGAATGGGCCTACTTTGCTGTCAACTAATTTTTCAGTACTGGGGGGTAAACCCGCCCACCCAGAAAATTTTAAAAAATTTGCAGAAACGTCTCTTCCCTTGAGAAATCATAAGAAAATATTGTAAAATTAGCTGAACCCAGTTTCCTATGTGATTGTGCGCTGATATGACAGACGTTTAGGATCGCAGTACTTTGCGCTGCTGAGGTGGGCGGGTTTACCCTATACTTTAGTACAGGAGTTGGGTGGGCGCATTTACCCCACTAAGTACTGAAATTGTTTTTTGCTATATCTCCAGTACCAGTGGGGCGAATTGGTTGAAACTTCGCCTGGGGGTAGGGTACCGTGCCCCCTTGCCCCCCACATACCGGGTGTTCATTTATAACATACAGGGTGTTTTTGCGCAACATCTAAAGTTTGGTCATTTTCGACCTCTTGTTGAAAAACGTGAACCCATGAGCTTGATGTTTCAACAAATGACATGCCAAATAGCTCATTTGAAAGAGGAGAGTTCAAGGAATCGATTGATATCCTACTTGTCTCAATCGGTCCATTGGTTCCTGAGATATACAGCCCTGAACCCTTAGGCGGGCGGATTTACCCATGGGCGGGTTCACCCCACAGTACCCTACTGTAAAGGTCGGTGTATAGCCCTGCAGGGCAATACAAACAAGATCAGCCAATTTGGGCGGGCTATACACGGGATTGGGCAATACAAAAGCTCGGGCTATACAAGGGACTTTCGACTGTCTTCTCATTTTTGCTCCAATTTTATCATGGTCTCGCTTATGGTATTATCAAAACACTGATTGTTCTCAAAGCTGCTGTGCGTGGCAGTAACCGCTATTATTTTCGCTTGCTGTGCTCACATGCCAGACCGATTCCAGGTTCCAGCAGCAATTATCCGAACTGCTAATAATGACGTAGTCCATTTTCAACCTAATTTTTAGCTTCACAGGCCACACATTTTATGGTTTCTGACTTAAAATGGTGCGAATAAAGCCTTGTGAACGCAGTTCTTTGCATAGCCCGATATCGGGCTATATACGGGCCAAAAGTGCAATATAAGCCAAATTGGGCGGGCTATATATGGGATCAGGCAATACACGGTATGGCTATACACCGACCTTTACAGTATTCACCAGCTGTTTGCATCTATCTCTCCATGAATTACCAGTTGCAGCTGCATTTTTTGCTGTGAGAGTTGGACAAGTGGTATTTTATATTATACATTTTAAACAAAAAATGCAAACAATGTATTTTTTACATGAGATTGAGTATTGTGTTCACCGCTAGGCTAGGCTTAGGTTTAGGCTAGGGCTTAGGTTTCGGCTAGGCTGTACACATAGCCTAGGCTTAGGCTAGCCTAAGCATAAGCCTAAACCTAAGCCTAAGCCTAGCCTAGGAATGAACATGATAACCAATTGCATGAAAAACCCAGTTTGCATTTTTTTGATTAAAATGTGCAAATAAAAATCCACTCTTGTCCAACTCTTGCAGTGACATGCAGCTGCAACTGATATAATTCACTGATGGGTTGAACGTTAATAATCACGCACTGAAATAATCACGCACTAATCGCGCACTGAATAATCACGTAATGGATTTATACATCTGAAAATCAAGAAGTCAAAAACAACTGAAATAATTCTATTCTTTCTGACAAGCATATTGTGAAAATTTAGCCCACTTTCGTATTTCCATATGCAGTGCTGGGTTTCCTCTAGTTGAAGCCTCTATACTTCTTGCGTTGTGGTGACCCTGTGTGGTTTAGAATTAGGCCATGGACAAAGATTTGTACTGGGGCGTGGGGGCGTTAAATTTGTACTGGGGCGTCGGGGCGTTAAATATTAATTACCGTGATTATTCATTGCGTGATTATTCAGTGCGTGATTGTGAACCTTCGACCCATCAGTGAATTAGATCAGTTGCAGCTGCATTTCGCTGCGAGAGTTGCACAAGAGGGGTATTTTTAATTATAAATTTTAATCAAAAAATGCAAACAGTGTATTTTTTGCATGCGATTAGTTATTGCAGGAATGTTCTTGTGTTCACTTCTATGCTAGGCTCATGGCCCGTTCACAATGAACGCTGATATCGACGTCAACGCAGATATCGACGTTCAACGCAGATATCGACGTTCGACGCAGATATCGACGTTCAACGCAGATATCGACGTTCGACGCAGATATCGACGTTCAACGCAGATATCGACGTTCGACGCAGATATCGACGTTCGACGCAGATATCGACGTTCAACGCAGATATCGATGTTCGACGCAGATATTAGCGATCGCAGAAAAAAGTAGCAAACATCGACGATACTTGATGGAAATATGTACGTACGTACGTACCAAACAACATCATCATCTATGCCGGCGTTATTATTGGAGAAAAATACAGATTTACGTAGATTTCCATAATCTACGTTGAACGTTGATATCTGCGTCGAACGTCGATAGCTGCGTTGAACGTCGATATCTGCCTCGAACGTCGATATCTGCGTCGAACGTCGATATCTGCGTTGAACGTCGATATCTGCGTCGAACGTCGATATCTGCGTCGAACGTCGATATCTGCGTCGAACGTCGATATCTGCGTTGAACGTCGATATCTGCGTTGACAGCGTTCGTTGTGAACGGGCCATTAGGCTTAGGCAAAGGCTTAGGCTTAGGCTAGTCTAAGCCTAGCCTATGTGTGCAATCTAGCCTAAGCCTTGCCTAAACCTAAGCCTGAGCCTAGCCTAAACCTAAGCCTAGCCTAGAAGTCAACACAAGACACAATCGCGTTCAAAAATACATTGTTTGCATTTTTTGGTCAAAATTTGTAATTAAAAATACCACTCTTGTTCAGTCTCGCAGCGAAATGCAGCTGCAACTGATCTAATTCACTGATGGGTCGAAGGTTCACAATCACGCACTGAATAATCACGCAATGAATAATCACGCAATGGATATAGAAGACGGACGAGACAAAACACGTGAGTGAAGGAACAGAAACTCGGACAGTCGCGACAAGAACAGCAGTTCAAGAAGATCATGACCATGAGTACGAAGAACAAAAAACATATGGCTGACGATGTGGCGATTGAGAAGGGCGAAATGCTTGGTATGAGCTGCAGGATAAGATAGGGCTGTGTACGTTGATTGTTTGTATGTGGTGGTGTTTTGTTTCATTTTGATTGATTGAAATATGTTTTAGAGAAATGTTTGGAAAGGGGAGACATCGTATTGGCCAAATGTCAGCGATGGAAACCTTCACCTGCTATCGTAAGCGTGATTTTGAGCTTGTCACGGTTTTCACATTCGTACCGTCCTTCTGTGCTTACGTACATACATCCATATCGTACATACATGCATTCCGTATTTACCGGTGCATAACCCCCCAATGCATAACCCCCCAATGCATAGCCCCATGTTGGCAAAACATAAAAAATGCCCAATGCATAACCCGCCTATGCATACCCCCATATGTACAGTACAGTACCTGAACCTACTAGTACCTATGTAAGCTGGTCATATGGTACCCATAGCCGCTCCCACACCAAGCTAAGATGCCTATAAGCCTGCTTGGGGGTGTATTGTACTAGAATAACCCTGTTTTGACCTCAATTATGCTCTAAAACACGTGCTTTTGACCTAAAAAATATGCCTCCGCGCACCTCTCAAAACATAAAAAATGCCCCATGCATAACCCCCCCCCCCCAATGCATAACCCCCCTATGCATAGCCCCATATGGGACCTCTCAATTTTTGCATAGCCCTGGGGCTATGCACCGGTAAATACGGTACATACATACCATAACGTAGGTGTGTATTGGCCGCCCTCCTGGAGAGTACGGGATTTTCGAAGTCGTGGAAGGCTTTTGGCGCAGCTTAGCGATATGGAAAAATCCGAGCATTTTACGCAAAAGCTTGCGCGACTTTGGAAATCTCCGCATTCTTTCAATGAACTGATGATTATAAGATTCAGTCACAATGGAAGGAAATGCGCTCGGCGTACGCCTTGCGCATCCAGGGATGTCCATGCCTTTGCAGTTGTCGAGCCATGGACACGCTGAGCGTTCGCCCAGCGCATGTCTCTGATGTGAATGGGCCTTTATCTCCGTATGGGTTATCGTAGTTGTGTGTGTTGTGTGTTATTTTCTAGGTGAACCACGTTTTCTCAAAACACGTCTCAGTATTTTGGCTTCCTTTGCCCACGTCAGGAAAACCGCCATCTTTCAAAATCGCCCGAAATAACATTCACCCCTTCAATGGAACGAAGTTGCTTGAATCAGAGAAGGCTAAGGTATGGGTGTGCGTCATACGTGTGACAATGTAACAGATGCAGTAAGTGTGAAGTGCGTTGCATTGCAGGCTGAGGCGTGCGATGTTGATTTTGTGTCTGCTGTGGAAAATGGAGTTGCGCTTTTGCATCAGCCAAAAGAAGAACGATTGCCGGAAAAAACAGAGAAGAAGAAGAAAAGTGGCCGTCCTCAACACTGGGAATACAAATGGGTTCTCGTCAATCCACCTCCTGTCGAAATACCCACTGGAGATATGTATTCTCGTAAGCAATCTTTCACCCTGGACAGAGAAACCTGCAGGCTGTCGAGAGCTGCAAAAATGCTGTAGTTTATTCTACGAGAGTTGTCTTTCGCCCTTTGCCCGTCCTGCGCAAATTACGTGCATTCCTGTAGAAAAAGAGGAATACATAAACGTGGGGGAAAATCCATGAACGGATTTTATGTTTCGCAGCATAGTCCAAAGGCTCAAACTCTTGACTGGCCTTTAATAAATAGCATAAAGAAGGGGTCAATGGGATGAAAAATCGCCGCGCTTTGCAGTGTCATGGCAGCGCATCGAAGGGCGATGTTACGTTCTCCTTGGCAATCGTGCTACAATACAATACAGTAGCCACTCGTGGTATGTACGCTGTATCCGCATGCTTGTCTGTACTAGGTATAAAGAAGAATCAAGAGGAGAAGCGAAGAAGTTGGGAGGAGGAGCCAATAAATGATTTGGTCGCTCAACAACCTGCATCGTTGCCTCCCTTGTCGTCTGCTTCTGTGGAATCTCATCTGAAGAGGAAAAGGTTGTCCTCGTCTTCAGTCGAGAGGAAGAAGGAGAAGGAGAGGGCGAGAGGCAAGAAGAAGACGGAAGAAGGACACAGCAGGGTTGTGTCTCAAGCGGAGGAGAAGCAAGTATCACCGCGGTTCTTCAGCAAAAAGAAAAGATCTCCAAAACATGCAGCAGGTAGAAGCACGAATGTTTTGCCATAGTTATGCATGTTCTATTTTTAAGAGTCGTGTGTGTTGAATGAGTTGCAGCTTCTACGTCGGATGATGACAGCACGAAGTTGGAAGTATCCAGAAATGATGCAGAGGCAGAAGAAAACAAGGCGGAGGCTGTAGCTGCCTTATCGGAGTGCGAGGAATTTCCTTCTCTAGATCGACTCTCCTCCACCAATACAGGTACGTACCCGCTTTGACTTGCCTTGGCGTCTACTTGGCTCTTGTTTTACGGTTTGTTTGTACAGATGGTGGGGTGCTGTTCAGTCGTGGTGACGTGGTATGGGTGAAGTATGGACGCTGGCCTTCGTGGCCGTCTTTGGTACAACACATACACTCTCAGTCACGCTTATTGCAGTTTGCATGCAATAGGCCTTGTTGATTGCAAAGCGACACTGACGGCTGCTTATTTGACATATTCGTTTTATAGGTTACCAAGTATGATGAGAGAGCCAGGAAGGTGTCCTTTGAGTATTTGCCTGTGGATATTCCCTTCCGTTCTTCCAAGGCCAAGTACTAAAGCACAGCACCTAATTGAGCTAGTATTCGTTGAATGTAGGACGCGTTGTGTTGTGCAAATCGTATTCTTTAGATCATTTCGTGTATCCTCCAACAAGGTGGAGCCTTATCTGAGCGCGTATTTTCGCAACTTTGTAAGAAAGAACTGTATACCCAGGGATGAGTTCGCATGTAGCGCGGCGCAGACTTCGTTGCGCTTTTTCTTGAAAAACTTGCTACTTTTATGAACATTTCTTCATTTGACTAAAAAGTAAGTAACATATGCATAAACAAACGCGTTTCGCAACAAAAAGCACTGTGTGCGCCGCGCTAAATGCGACCTCACCCATTCTCATCACGTCACGTGGTATATTATGTATTCACAGCTTTGCGCCTTTGCACCACCCGAGCGATCGATCGATAACACATTTTGTTATCAGCAAAGAAAGAGGGAAGTGGTGGGTAGGGTAGACGAGAAGTAAGCGAGGAAAAGAGGGTGACTGACGGGGGAAAGCTTGTGCTTGTGTGGGTGCATACTGGTGTACACTGTGAATGTACGTATGTACTATAAGTAGTCTGGCCAATAGCAGTTGGCACTTGGACTCTAGGCGCGTTGCTCAAAATAGATTTACAAATGCGGATTTCTGTCCACGCTTCGTGTACTCCTATTTAGCAGAAGTACATGCAAACTACGCAACTCGCCTAGAGTCCAGGTGCCAACTGCTATTGGCCAGACTATAGTACTATAGCTTTACCGTGTGGTTGTACTACGCTGTGCAGACTGCATCGAATCTGGATAATCTTGAAATTCTGGATGCAGTGAAGCAGGCAGATCAGATACGCAAGAGACAGCTGGATCCCTTCGTGGACAGCCACAGTAAGAGGTTTATCCAGCGAGCAGGTATAGGAGGTACCCGTCTCTCTTCCGAGCATGTTTCAGGTCCACTGGAGAGTCCGATTCTGGCCAAGTACGCTGCTACTGGAGAAGATTCGTCAATCAATGCGACAGAAGAAGACAAAGAAGAAGAAGAAGAAGATGATGATGACGTTGGAGAAAGCAAAGAGTGAGAAGGAGATCCTTTTGTACTTTCATAACATCTATTATCCATTGGTACTACAGGATAGTGTGTCGGTTTGCGATTTGAAGGGTTACGAAAAGAAAGCAAGAAAACGCTCAACTGTTGCATACGATTCTCTCGGAAGAGACAAAGGTACGGCTACGTTCAGTAATCAGTAGAGTAGGTAGAGTACAGGTTACGTAATTTGATGTAGGGCTGTCGGTTACATCCACCAACATTAGTAGAGATTGGCAACCTAGCAGTAATTGTGCAGTGAGTACATACACATTCAATGTACGCGCACACGTAGTACAACCTTGATCGAGGTTGATGGCCTTGTGGTGTTGTAGGAACATGTGACTCAGATCTATCTGGGTCGTGTGTCTAATGAACGCCAGAGAGAGTGGAGTCGTCTGCGAGCAGGCATGCCAGCTCCAAAAAGTTTCGGCCCCATCGTGGACGAAGAACAGGTACATACGCTGCATATTGTGCATGCGGTTCTCATACTATGCAGGTTTCGCTGCCCAGGTAGATATGCAGGTATCGATGCCAGTTTGTTTCATAAAGATAGAGGAACTGATTGAGAAGCTGTCCGCCTGGTATCAAGATGTGAATCCGGATGCTTCCGTTCGCAACACTTTCACCTACATCGCTTGCGTCTGGCTGCCCGAGGTATTTGTACAGTATGCGCATGAATGTACATACAGTGCAAGCAAAGCTATCCTTTTGTTGGTACGGTATGTACGGCGGCTGCGGCATGTGTTTTGTTGTTGCAGGCGGTGAAGTTTGCGATGATGCGGTCATTCAGGTGGACTGATGAAGAAGCGGAATTGCATCTGAATTCTTTTCCTGACAATTACACAGCCGCAGAACTCGACGCCACAAAGGAACACATCCTCGAAATGTACAGTACACTGCATTACATAGGCCTATCTGATACCTTTTAGTCTTCAGTTCGGGCCACCCCATCTAGTGAATGTGTTTAATCTTATCTAAATGCCTGCCTTTCGTCTTTCTGAAGGTTACACAATTTCCTTGATTCGCCTGCCCCGTGGCCCGAATTATTTAGCCCGCACTGCAGTTTTACCTAAAATGGTCCGTACAAGAATACTATTACGTATTGCTTGTATTATAGGGCGGGAGATAGTGCGAATCCGACCGCATTTGATCAGCTGGTGGAAGTGGCGTGCAGAGAAAGGGACAGTTTATAAACAACGAAGAGGTTTCCGTAAAGTTACTCGGCATGTACTCTATGTGCAGTTTTCTGTAACTTGAACCTAGCGCTAGCTTGGCCCGACCTCAATTGTCTCCAACTCCAACCGAATTCGAACCAACATACTGACAGTGTCTGTAGGTAGATACAATTTTCTCAAGGCGATCAACGGATGACACGAACTGTAGTCTTTTGTCGTGGCATCCGAGAACGACAAGGTACAGTAGTGTGTCATCCATTTTGATTTAGATATTTATGTTTATCGTTTCGGATATTCAGAGATATTTGTATCTCTTCGCTTCTGCCTCGTTCTTTGCTACGTATTCATTTCCTGTTCAAAAATATTGGCGTACGATGAGACTATGGTATAGGAGGTTTCCGTTCCTATTCTATACCATTTACCGGTGCATGGCTACTCGCACCCCCGATATAGCCCCATATTAGGAAACTAATGAAGGGCGGAAGTGGCAAAGGTATGCCGATATTGAAGGCGAGGATAGATTTTTCAAATTTCCTTCGGTTAACTTATGCTGCAGTTTTACATGCTGAATCGATCTAACCCACCTGTCTCGACGCGATTTTGCCTCATCGCTTAGAAAACCCACTTGCAAATGCAACGGGCGTTTTGCAATAAATTGCGCGAAAACGTTGAAAACACGCTGTACAAGTAGGTTTTCTCTGCGAGGAGGCAAAATCGTGTCGAGACAGGTGGATGGGATCGATTCAGCATGTAAAACTGCATAAGTTCTATAAACTATAAGTCTTCTTAGGCATGACCTATAGTAGAATAACCCAGTTTTATCCGCCATTATGCACC
Organism: Epsilonema sp. ZAB3_2; assembly: GCA_030247985.1. NCBI lineage: Eukaryota > Metazoa > Nematoda > Chromadorea > Desmodorida > Epsilonematidae > Epsilonema > Epsilonema sp. ZAB3_2. The sequence goes on from JASAMW010006884.1 coordinate 27,811, forward strand.
AAAACACGTGCTGACCGTAAAAGTGGGAAATATCCATGCCTTGTTTTCAATGCAATATTTTTTATTGGTTTTCTGGGTAGGACCTCTCGATTTTTGCATACTGGTAAATACGGTAGCCTTATATCCTATCCTATACCTGGCTAAAGAGAGATAAACAAAGATAAAGTTTATTTGCCCGTGATCCCATCTCCATTCCATCAATGGACCAGTAAACAAACAACAAATACCACCAGAAAGGTCACCAGAAAAAATGGTAAATTACATAGCCAACTGGCAGCGAGAGAAAAAATAGGATAAGAATGACAATGACATATTGTTTGAGCCGTCTTTCAATGACATTGTTGGTATTTCTTCGGATATTGTAGAAGGCGGATGATGCATCGTAAGCGAAGTGCAATCCGTCCAGATCGCCATCGTTCTCCTCGGCTTCTCTATGATTATTCTCACGTTGCTCTGCGGCATCTTTCGCTTTATCCAAATTGGCATCCACATTCCGGATGAGTTTGTTGAAGCTTCGCTTATCATCGTCACTGCACAAAGACTCGCAACTTTGATGCAAAGGTGGTGCTTGATACACATGCTTGGAGGAACACGCGACCTCGGAGTCACTCAGAGATATCAGCCTGCCTCCTTCCGCTAGGAGGCTATGCTTCTCCTGTAAGCTACCGTCGATTAGCGACTCTTCCACCTGCGAGTACTTGATCACCGGTACTTTGATGAAGGAAAGCGCAAAGAAATCTTGGTCCGATATCAGCCCATTGGCGCGCTTCAGGTCCGCAATCTACATACAAACAACCCCGAATTTATGGACCTCTTACAACACCGCAATTGCGTGAAACATGATGGTTGACTGACTGTATAGCGAGGTCATGGCTGACCATTCAGACGTACGTACGTCAGGACAGGATACAGTATGGATATGGACACGCTTATAGCGCACTTCTGTCGTGCGCCAAGCGTACGCAGGGCAAGATCAGCAGAAAAGGCAGGAGCATTTTTGTCGAAAAGAAACTTACAGGCACAGAGTAGTGCAGCGAGATTTTCTGCAGGGTGTCTCCTTCACTAATTCTTCTCTCCAACATATGCCAACCCTTTTCCACACCGTCACCATGGCTTCCAAAGTCGAAAGAATCCCCATTTCCACCACACTGTGGCTTTCCCCTGGAGCGAAGCTCTATTTCCTGCATATGACGATCATCATTGATGCCAGCGTTAGCTGATGAAGATGTCCAGCCCTGTCCATTACTGGCCAAATGCGATGGAGCTCCAGGAACAGAGGCGGAAGTAGATGCAGTTTCCTCTTTCTCAGTGTCCAATAGGCGTTGATATTCTCCCGATTGCTTCTTCCGTATCATATCCTCATCCTTGCCTTGACAACGTGGCCGCGGACGATGGCAAAAAATGTTTTCAGGATGTAGTAAGTACTATAACATGGCTGTAGTAGTAGGCTGTGCAAATGGTCCATCTTTCCAGTAGTCGATGTTTTATATCATTATCGTGGACTCTCAAGGCGTTGAATCTAACGCAGAAGCCAAAGTCGGAGGCAACCTTTGTGGGTCATACTAAAAGGTGGACACAGACGCGGACGTCATACTAAAAGGCGGACGTGGACGCGGACACTGTATTATACTAAAATACGGACGCATGAACGGCGGATGCCTGTTACAAGAATGCGTCCGCGTTTAGTAGAAGAAGCATAAACAATCAATCGCTAATGGATACTTTTGTATTTTGCCAAGTCTGATGCCAAATGCGCATCCCATCAGGGTTGCCAAATGTGTCTGCAGTGCTGCCAGATGGGTAAAAGTGTTACCAGATGCAGTGGACGGTTTGAATCTCGAAGTTCAAAATCGACGTTTTTCTTCAGTATGGAGAAAAATTCGGCCTTAATTTTTCAAGATATCCTGTTCCATGCGTTTGCTATGGTGGAATTGGGGTTACTGCGTGAGATTCACATTTCCTAGCATTGGGACTTCTTTTTCATTACGAGACTAATTATGTCTTGGACCCATGCACAATAGACCACTAAATCGGCACTACTACCAGTTAGAAAAACCCTCGTTTTTGACCGCCGGAGAAAGAAGGTGTTTGAGCACCTTCCACTGGGTGTACGAAGCTAAAATTTTGTACAGATCTCAGTTAAAGCATTGGCTACAAAATAAAAAAAACCGCATGAAAATCTCAAGTGTCGTTCCAGAGTTACATGCCCGGAAAGGTGGCCGGTTTATTTTGGGACACCCTGTATACCCCAAGGTTGGTTCTTTCTAAATGGCAGACGACGTAGGCATACCTTTCGCAATAGGCGTCCGCCTTTTAGTATGGCGTCCGCCTATTTGTCCGCCTTTTATGTAGTACAGCGTCCGCAGGGCAGACATGAGTAGTATGATGACCATACCTAGCGTCCTCCTTTTAGTATGACCCGACCTTTGTTGCTTTGTACGTACGTGGAAGAGAAAGAAGAGAAGAAGGCGGCTCGCTTCTTGGCGCTGATAGAGTCATGGACTCCTTCAGTAAGTTATGTACTCCTAGAGAAAAAGAAGTGGCGAAGTGGGCCTTTTCTCTCTAGGAGTACATAACTTACTGAAGGAGTCCATGACTCTATCAGCGCCTTCTCCCTCACTGGAATTGCTGCACAGCAGAGGGTGTTGGCTCAACAAAGCCCTATGTCTGCGCTTTTTGGCAGGCGTCTGCCCCGAATACTAGGTTTTGGACGGACAGCGAAGTGCTCGTTCTCTGCTGCCGCTGTTGATACACGGCGTGTTGTCCTCATCCCTGGAGATGGCATAGGACCGGGTATGCACACACGCTTCGTATTGCATTAGTGCAGATATTTTACGTACATAAAGTACGTACGTACACGGTGTATACGTATCGTCAGGAACACTAAAATGGGGGGGACTACCGCCTCCACAACACAAAGTGTCCAGCCTGGTCTTGCCCATATTTTGCAAAACAATTTGCCACGAGACGAGCGATTACTTCATGTACGCCTAGGGCGTGCGCTCCGCTTCGCTAAGCGCGTTGGATGTAGCGAAGCGAAACGACGGGCGCGCAACGAAGGAGCGTTCTAGGGGTACGTGCCACTTTTTGAAAAATATTCAAAAAATATAAATTATCTGTGGATGATTCTCTTCATTATATTGACAAATGGGATGACAGAGAAGAAGCGATGAAGAAAAATGCCTCGCAAGTGCAAGAGAAAAGAGAAAAGACAGCAGTAATTGTAAGATTCCCCACCTGCAATACCTGTCAGAAACTTTACGTTTTCCTGGCAACGCAGCAGCAGTAGTGGCTACAGGAAGCACCTTCAACCAACCCCCAGGACCTTCGATCCTAGTCATGAGCTGGAATTATTTCAAAGGATCAACAAGACTATGACAGTGGGCAAGAAGAAGATGAACAAACCCCCTCCAAAAAGGTACATGCTGCAACTCAAAGCATCACCCCCTTTCTACAGGGTTTTTCCATAGACACTAAAATGGGGGAGGACAACCACCTCCCAATTCAGAGTTTCCAACATGGTCTTGCGCATATTTTGTAAAAATAACTTGCCATAAGATGATGAGCACATGATTTGCTATGAAGCAACTACTTTATGATGGCTACTACTACCATTTTAGTGTCTATGGTTTTTCAGCCTCAACTCCAATCACGAATGTTGTCATTTCTCCACTCCTAAAGAACCAATTTGATCCAAATTTTGTTCTTTGGAGGTGGCGATATGGCAATGTCTGTGATTGGAGTCGCGGCTGGAAAACATGATAGTATGGATATGGACGATTTGCGTTGTCATGATTGTTGGTAAAATTTTGACCCCAATACTTGTTGAAACTGATCTGAAACAGCGGGGCCACCTTTCGATTGTGACTACCCAGTCTTAGTGCAAGTGGCCAATAGTCTAGCCACTGAGAGTTTGCTATGGAACTCAAGTCATGTATAAAATAGAAAAGCAAATATGAACTTCTCTCCATGCTTCATGACTGTGCTCCTATTTTGCTGCTAAACCCTGTACATGCAAACTGTGAAAGAGTTTCATTGCAAACTGTTGGTTAGTTAGACTGTATAGCAGCTAAACAGACTTTAGTAGCCTATGCTGTTGCCAAGGAACTATTTGGCAGCCTTATGGATGCAACTTGATGCATTTTTGTTGCAGGTAAATTGTGGTGGACTCATCAAATCAAACTGTCCTCTGGTGGCATGGCATTGGGCTGCACTCCTGGGATTCATTAACTGCCATCACAACAACAGTGGAGAAGCAAGCAGTCTTCATGCACCATGGATTCAGAAGCCAATATTGAGCTGGTTATTTGCCAGCTGCTGCAGGAATATGGCCTGTTGGAAGAAACCTCTGTCAACAAACTGCATTGTGGTAATGGGCACAATTTTGCAGTTAGACTGCTCTCAAAACTGTTCAATAGCATGGCCAAGAACAAGGTGATACTCTTGGCATCATTTGTTGAAGATGAACAGCATGTGGAAAAGGGTCATATTCCTATCATAACTATGTTTTGAAGCTCAAAAGTCAGAAAAGACAACTGTTATCTATTGAATATGGACATTTGATATGTATTGTATTTCACATGTTCTTTGTCATTGAATGGAACCCATGTGACTGCTATGCATGTTTTTAGGATTTTAGAGTAAGTTGATATGTGTAGTTCATATGTGAATTGAAAACTGTCCACCCTGAGTCAATTTTGCCACTATTATTGGAAGTGCATTGTCAGACCAGGTTGGACACTTTGTGTTGTGGAGGCGGTCGTCCTCCCCAATTCTAGTGTCTATGGTATCGTGCTCGGTGTATTGGTACAGTATCGGTACGTATCCGTACCGGTACGGATACAGGTACGGTTACCGGTAGGTAGGTACGGTATCGGTACGTATCGTGTATATATTCGGTGCTGTACATGCGTATACCGTATTTACCGATGCATAGCCCCTCGAGAGGTCCTATGAGACTCGCTGTGCATAGCATGGAAGCCTTGCACCAGTAAATACAGTGTTTATCCGAAACAATGACATTTTGTATGCCATTTGTTACTAAATAGTACGTATGCTTTTGTTTAGAAATTTCAAGTGCAGTTCAAGAGATCTTCTCAGCTGCTGGTGCGCCCTTGGATTGGGATCCAGTGGATGTGACACCTGTGAAAGGACGCGATGGAAAGATGCACATACCGAACAAGTGCATCGACCTTATGCATCAGAACAAAGTCGGACTCAAAGGTCCACTGGCCACACCAGTGGGGAAGGGACACAGATCTCTCAATTTGGCACTGAGAAAGTAGGCTATGCCTGTAACGTGTGTTTTGTCCTTGGCCGCGTGGGATTATTCCTGGTTCTGCCTGTTGATGTATGAAAGGACACTACTCGCGTTTTGCAGAGAGTTCAATCTGTTTGCGAATGTGCGGCCTTGTCGGAGTATACGGGGCCACAAGACGCTGTATGATGATGTTGATGTGGTGACGATCCGAGAGAATACTGAAGGGGAATATTCAGGCATAGAGCACGAGATTGTGGATGGCGTTGTGCAGAGTATCAAGCTGATTACTAAGGACGCTTCCAGTCGCATTGCCCATTTCGCCTTCGACTTTGCTCGCAAAAATGGTAAGCAATTGTATGTACGTAAAATTCCAATTTACTAGGCCTACGTATTTGGTACGAGAACGTAAAGTACGTACGTATACTTAGCTGGGGACACGATCAATACCGAAGGTGCGGGATCTGGCGCCCTTGCTATAAATTTGGTGCAATTTCATACAGGTTTTGCATATTCACCCTACAAGTTGGCATGGACACCTTGAGAAGTATGGACTTTGGTAACAATAGTGTACTAAGTTGAAGCCCATAGATAAATAAAGATGTCCGTAGAAATCTTCGCCAATCTCGGTCTTGATCGTTTCGGGAACTTTACATTTACAGTGGTGGACTCCGTTTGCTTTAGGACGAAAGAAAGTGACGGCTGTGCACAAAGCAAACATAATGTAAGGAACCTTTTGCGCATGAATTTGTTTGTATGCCCATATTCTATTCATCGCCTAGCTGCAGGAATGTACTGTATTGTATGTACGACTACTGTATGTTGCAGGCGGATGTCAGATGGATTATTTTTGAGCGAATGTCGGTCGGCTGCTGGTGATTATTCCGACATTCGTTTCGAAGAAGCGTACTGTAAATCCAGAAATTTTCGTAGTCGTTTAATTTTCGTACAATTCGTACAAAAAATTTTGTCCGAAAATTAATGGATACGAATTTTTTTATGGTGAAGGCAAAAATTTTACTGTCACCCTGACCCTGTACACCATGCTACGCCTCTTATATCATGTCCAATATCATGTGCCACTTCCAATCTTATGTTCATTCAATCGTTCCTCAGTACATACAAGTGGGTAATCAATGCATTCATTGCATACGTGCACTCATAAATGGCGACGCATGCAATTATTTGCGTTCATACATGGTTGTCCCACCATCCTGTACGAAAATTAATGGATACGAAACAGGCGACCCCCTCCCAGTACGAAATTTAAAAGAGTACGAAAATTTCTGGATTTACAGTACTTAGACACCGTCTGCTTAAATGTATGTGTGTCTACTGCAGTATACTCTGTACTACGTGTGTACACAACGTGTATGTACCTATGTACATGATGATGAAGCAAAGAGGAACGACCGGACACTGTACACTGCTGTATTACCGCTCATTTTTACCTGTCCTTTGCATAAGACTGGAAGAAAGGACAGCTGTGTTTTATTGTGATTTTAGATGGTGCAAGATCCGTCCAAATATGACGTATTAGTGATGCCGAATCTCTATGGTGACATTCTGAGCGATCTGTGCGCTGGTCTCGTTGGTGGCTTGGGTGTTACGCCCAGCGGAAATATCGGGGAGCAGGGCGCCATATTTGAATCGGTAGGCACCTCTAGCATAGCATGCATATGCTCATTCATTACTACGTTCCGCACAAGCGCATTACTGCATGCGCATGCTTCAGTGGTATTCCGCAGCTTGTTGGCAGTGCATATATGAAAGTTTGCAGGTGCACGGGACAGCACCAGATATCGCTGGGCAGGATAAGGCGAATCCGACGGCGCTTCTGCTTTCTGGCGTCATGATGCTGCGCTATCTGAGCCTAGAGTCAGTGGCTGACAGGGTGGAAGCGGCGTGTTTGGGTGCGATCGCGGATGGCACTGCGCTCACCCCGGATTTGGGAGGAGCCGCCTCTTGCTCACAGTTTACTCGAGAGATATGCGCAAGAGTCAAGGATTTGTAGCTCCGCCATTTTTGAGTCAGAGACCACATTGCTTTGGTTTGTGCTTCAAATCATTCGCTTCTTTCGGTGCGTGTCAAGCAATTTGTAAACTGCTGGTGTGTTTTGTGCTCAGTCCTATGGAATGATACGTCTAGTTGCGATTGCGAGTCACGTATTTATGGCACGTACCTGTACATGTACTGTAGTTTATAGGCCGACACGTAAGTTTAAAGTAAACCAATTCTAGTTATAGACGAAGAGTTTACTCTTGATGAAGCTAATGTCAGTTCACTAGTAAAAGCAAAAACATTTCGAGGCAATCAGCTGGGGTGCAGCAACCACTGCTGAGATTATGCAAGAAGAGCACAGCAAGCTACGACTCCATGAGTACACAAGACAGCACACTCAATCGATATGCAAATCATGACTTTGTACGTACCTACCAAACAGTTGCGACAAAGATAAAATCTTGCAATACAGGGAACGACGTAATACTAATAATTATGTGTATACCGTACGTAAGCCACAGCACAACGATAACGATAAAAAAGATAGTATACCCTATAAAATGCACAGCCAACAACATCAACGCACGCGCGCGCCACAACAGCAACAACAAACTAAAATAACAGAACAAAACAGGGCGCGTGCTCCAATCTTTGGCTTCCCTTGACATATTCGCTGTGGGCTGATAAGACTACGAGTGGGACTGTGACCTGAAACGATCCTTCAACAGCAAGAGTCCTTCGCAAAATTTGGCTCCCATTTCACAGAGTTCCTTTGTGCCAACGTGACAACCCTGCAACAATACAAGTAGGAAACCGCACACTGAGTATGTGTGTGTATGCGCCGTACACAGACGCACTAGCGCTATGCTACGTTGTGTAGAGAAAAGGCGCGTATAGGCTTACGGCGTATGGGCCGTCTTGGAAGCCGCAGTATGTAGCTTCCATGGTGTAAGAGCGACGAATGCCCCACTGTCGCCAGCAGACAACTCGAGCACAGGCTTCCTTCGAGTTCTCAACAGCAAAACGACATTCGGAAGCTGCGAAGCCGGGCGCCATCGAATCCAGTATTTCAGGCAACTCCTGAACACGTGTGATCACTCACGCCAGAGTACAGTACTGTACGTGTGTATTGTTACGTTATGTACACGTATGTATAGTGGGACGAACGGAAACGGACCATATATTCGCAAGCATGTTCCGTGGCATGATCCGGTATGTACCAGGATTCCTCGGGATTGTTGCCGTACATGAATATATTCGGACGACGAGAGTGACCGTGGTAGTCGCAAAATACCTGAACGAAGGCCAGAAAGAGAAATTGTCTTCTATCAAGGCTCATTCACATTGGACGCCGACCGCCGATATTTGCCGCGCGGAATTCCACCCAACATCGGCAATTTCCATCTTTCCGCCAAAATTAGTTTCCGCTGAAGTTAGCGGAATAAGTTTTTCGCACCAAAATCCAAACGGAGGAAGCGAGAAGAAAAATTTGCCAGATGCCAGAAGAGAGTCAATTGATTTCAATGGTAAAAGTTGCCATAAACGCTGCGCATTCCGCAGACAAACGGTCGGCGTCCAATGTGAATGTCGCTTCAGGATGATATCTGTCTACTCAGGTGCACACGAAGAAAAAGTGTACATACCACAGGCGTTCGATTGACACTGTTGAGGAAGGCGAATAGGCCTTTAGTGTGGAAGACCGTCGGATGTAGAACGGGGCTTGGATCCAACCATTGGCGATTCAAGTCTTGGCCAGCCATAGAGCAACGATGACTGCAATAATGTAGAGTATGAAAACACGTATAAGCAAGCAACAACGTTATAATATTTTACCTGCCGTTGATCACGCCATCCGGATTCAGCATAGGAATCAGCTTGAACATGAATAATGAGCGCAATTCCTCTGCTCTCGGATCATCGCTCAGAAGGAAGTTTATGCTGCCTGCAACACACCCTTACTACAGTATCCTTCCAATAGTATGTATGCGGCGACCTCACTCCCATGTCGTAATATTATAGCACACCTTGCATGACCCAGCTGGCGTTGCTTTCTCCCGGATGGACTCTAGCGGACAAAAAGATCACCGGCCGCTCTTCCATGTCCGCTGCGGAATCCGAGGAAGCGGTGATAGTCAGCAGCTCCACTTCGTTGCCCACTAACGTACGACAAAGGACGTCTCTGCGAAAGAGGACAGTCGAAGACAGAGCTTGCGAGGCTTCTTGCAACCGACACTGCAACAAATAGGCGCAAACTTGAATAGTCATATTCGACTCCTATGGACTCTGAATGTAGGTACGTAGTACACAGTAGATCTCACAGCAGACCTACCGACGGCTTGCGATAAACAAACTGGCAAAACGTTCGGGTACGCTCCTACCTTGAGCATGCTGTAGGTGTAGGGGTAGTGGTAGGCGACGTAGCAGATGTCCGCGCTGTGGCGAAAGGTGAAGGTGAGGCTGAGACTGTACAGGCGTTTATTGGGTGGGGCGGCTTTGTGAGGGGAGTAGCGATTGCGATAGTAGCATATGTCGTGGCCAGCACGCACCCAACCAACTCGACCCTCCGCCGCCTCAGTCACGGAAAACAACAGCGGCTGCATACCTGCAACACCACACGCAACACAAGCGCTTCAGCGCGTGATAGGGAACGACGTATTGTAGGCGCACCCTGGCCGAACATCGACTGGCTTTTCAGGCAGTTGACAATGGTGAGCGTGTAAGGCGTATCCTTGAGCATGTTGCTGACTTGAAAATAGAACCACTGGTAGTGCTGATGAACTTGATTGATGTCCGGACTCAAGTAGAGTTCATAACTTTGGGGTCCAATCTGCAACAATAGAAGAATTGGCGGCCCAATCGGGAAACAAAATGTACGAATATTCGGCATTTTCGGTGGTACCTGCACAGCCCTTCTCAAGTTGCCCGACTCGAACCGACTCTCGAAGTTCAGATGATCGCATAACTCATCCATTTTCCCAATCCTGCCGTCACAAAAACTATATGGTAAGTTACTACAATAAGTTGGAGAAAAATTTACTTCACAATTATGAGATATGCTTACTTTTTCAAGTCGTCGTTCAGCAGTTGTTGCTGATCCATTCTGACTGATCCTCGCTTGTCTTCCGCCTTCAGCAATGCGTCAAGATTGTAAACTATCCGCAGCTGAAATGGATCCTTCTCGCGCAAATTCTGTAGATACGACAAGGCCACAGTCCTATAATACGAATACACATATCCATTTGCTTAAAGGCAAGGGGTCCCCTACACCGACTTTCGAATTTAACGTTCAAACCAATTTTATCATAAACTACATTTTTAACCGAGTCTTTTGCAAAAAACCGCTTTTCAAAATTCCTATCCGTTCATGAGTTATTCGAAGATAAAAATCGATAAATTTCAGTATTGAAGCGGTCCTCGGGAACCGCTACGGTAGTTAACTACGTAGTTAACTACCGTAGTGGTTCCCAAATCCGTCTTCAGTACTGAACTTGACTGAACTTTGCACACCGACAACTCGTGAATGGATAGGAATTTTGAAAAGCGGTTTTTTGCAAAAGACTCGGTTAAAAATGTAGTTTATGATAAAATTGGTTTGAACTTTAAAGACCGAAAAAGGGCTGAACAATTTTATTACTGATACCATGTATCCCTTAAATCGGGCTCGGCGATTGCATTGGTACCACTTTTATGCAAATTCGATACCTCTGTGCTGAGATATAGGCCTCTGAACTTTCGCTGTCCCCCTAATTTCTAAGGTTAGCCACAGGATGATGGAATGGACTTTTTCAAAATTTCTTTTTGCAAACTATATCAGCGAAATATGTAGTTTCACGTGGTGCCATTTTTATGCAAATTTATGGCTTCTGGATGGAGCTATTCACATTTGAAAAATGCAAAATATAGGCATGAAGGAAAAATTTTCCTCAAATCAGCTCATCTTCACAGGTATAGGGCAGTTTTTTACGCTGAATCGAATGAGGCAACTCACAGTGCGCTAAAGTTAACCCTTCGCGAGTTATAACGCAAAAAATGTGAAAAATTACTTATAAAACTGCACTATTTTGCATTTTACCATGTGAATTAGGCATTAATCATGATATACTAGTAAATGGTTGATAGAGCATCTCAGACATATCAAAATGGAACACTGTACGGCTGTGAAAAAACGTGCATCAGAAGCTATTTGCCACTAAAAAGGCCACTAACTTTTCACATATTTCGTATTATAACTCGCGAAGGGTTAACTTTAGCGCACTTTGAGTTGTCTCATTCGAATCAGCGTCAAAAACTACCCTAAACCTGTGAAGATGAGCTAATTTGAAGAAAATTTTTGTTTCCTACCTATATTATGCATTTTTCATATGTGAATAGCTCTATCTGGAAGCCACAAATTTGCATAAAAATAGCACCACGTGAAACTACATATTTCGCTGATATAGTTTGCAAAAAGAAATTTTGAAAAAGTCCATTCCATCATCCTGTGGCTAACCTTAGAAATTAGGGGGACAGCGAAAGTTCAGAGGCCTATATCTCAGCACAGAGGTATCGAATTTGCATAAAAGTGGTACCAATACAATCGCCGAGCCCGATTTAAGGGATACATGGTATCAGCAATAAAATTGTTCAGCCCTTTTTCGGTCTTTAAATTCGAAAGTCGGTGTAGGGGACCCCTTGCCTTTAAGCACGCGCTAGTAGTGTAACACGTAACGTACATACGTATACATCACTTGCACATACTCCATGGCTCCAGGAAATTCCTTGAGGGCCTGTCTAGGCAAATCTGGATATGCAAGTGTTGCGTCCGGAAAGGCCAATTTCACAAAAGGCATCACATGACGCGTTCTCCTCGCCTGAGTCTGATACAGTGCGGCCGCATCTGATGACGGTTCGAGTTGCTTCGTCTTTGAAGGTTGATTGCTGCTCTTTCTGTCCAATGAAGGCGGTCTCTTTCTCGTCCTTCCCCCGCCTCCTTTCTCCTCGGCTGTATCGTTACTGCCAGCCGAAGAGCTTCTCTGTTTCTTGCCTTGCTTTCGCTGCTTCTTTTCGCTGCTTGCAACACTGCAGGTGGTGCTCGCCTTTTCCTGCTCTTCGGCAGCAGCAGTCACAGTCGATGTGGCGGCGTAGGACTCGGCGAAGAACTTGCGAAAAGGCGCCCACTCTTCGCCTCTCTTTCTTTCCGCAGCAGCGTTGGCAGTAGGAGGCGGCACTCCGCGCTCCTCCTCCTCCGACTCCTTCGCGTCCGCTTCCTCATCTTCCACGTCGTCACCGTCCGACTCTACACACACACACACACCACTCCAACTATCCACTACTTCAGTTGTTGCTTATGGGTGGCCGCAAAGGTGCCACCTCAAATTGTGTAGTCGGCGGGTATCTTCAACGTGTTTCGGTCATCGGAAAGCTCCTTTTCCACTCCCCGACGACTGAGACGTTTCCAAAAACCGCAACAAAATATACGGACCACCTTGCGGCGGCCACCCAGAATAACAACTCAAATAGTCAATTATACATACATATGTACACTGTGACAAGGTACGTACATCGTACGACCTATCGCAATTTTGCCACATTGCGGCGGTAACCTGCGCTGTCATCCGGCGCTCGCTTTCGCAGCTTCTTAGCCTCTTCTGGCAACTGGAAGCTGAGCGGAAAAGGGACATCACCGAGAGGAAAGGGAAGGGCGGAGAGACAACTGACACACAGCGAGGACAAGGAACGACGTAGCTCAGTCGCATTCGGAGAGCCAGAACGAAGCGCGGACTCGCACAGGCGCAGACCACCGCACGACACCAGCTCGTCCTTCCCCGTCTCTGCAAAGCCCATCACCACACCATACACTGCAAACTTTATGATTCTTCCATGAAAGCTATGACGAGCCAATGTTCAGTACTTGTTTTGACAAGTTGCTTCAGGCATCCAAGAGCCAGGCGACAGATTTCCTCGCATTCTGGCTCCTCCAGCGACCCCAAGAAACCTTGGAAGAGGCGCAGAAGAGTGGGAATGCAGCCAGAAGCCAGCAACTTCTGCCTGTTCTTTCCTGAAAGCACATATTTGCACATTCCAATGTGGTGCACCAATGAGGAACACCAACACAGTACGTCAATCAAACTTATATATGCAAAGATGCGCATTGTGGTGAACTCACTGTTTCGACTGAGCAAGAAGAGAAGCTTGGTGTTGCGAGCCACTTGCTCAAAGTTCAGTTGCTCCCAAGCGTCCAGACATCCGACCAACCAGGATAGAAACTCCGCCTGCTTCCCCATTTGCAGGCAAGTGCGAGCTGCAACAAACAGCCAGGACTATGTAGCAGTTGCAGCAGAACAAAGTTCAGAGGTTACAATAAGCGATCTGCACTCAACAAACGCTGAAAGAAAAGGGCGACTAGCACTTCAGTCGCAGCTCGAGCAGAACTTGACAGCTAATGCACGCGAATCTGCAGCGCTTATTATTGACACATCAGAGGAAAACTGGTTCACGCATTCATTAGCCGGTCACAGTCACTTCAAAGCTGACGCCAAAGACGCATTACCCTTCGAGAAGAAGCGCACACGCTATCGAATAGCCCTGCACAATGACTCTTACATGACTTTCCGGCGTAAATGAGTAGGTCGAGGTAAGCGGAATCCTGACGTTGTGGTAGCTGTTTGTACACCAAGCACGTAATCTGTTGAATTAGTCCACTAAGTCGCATCTTCAGAACGCCCCGCCGATCTATTAGAAAGCAAACCAGAGAGAGGCATCCGCCGAGCAGAGAGAGAGTAGGACAAAAGCGGGGGCGAGAGCACATTTATCTAACCTTTGTGCGCCACGGTCAATAAAACA
>JASAMW010006885.1:0-69168 GCA_030247985.1 Epsilonema sp. ZAB3_2
GTAAGGCCCTGACCCGCAGGGCCCGCGGGTCACCCAAGAGGTCACCCAATTTGTTCTTCGTTCAGTTACGTATTGCTCATCAAATGAAAGCTTAGAACTTGCTCTATCACCCCAGCATAGCAGCCTTACCTGCTGGATTTCGCCACGGCGAACCCCTTTAAACCACGTGATGCGTGAACGCCCGCATAGAAACGCCGACATGATATTTCTCCGGTTTTCATCGTTCGTATATTTCGGTGATATTTTAATTTCGAGGTTCTACTTTCTGTAAAATAATTCTTCTGAGTTTGCTTCTACAAAATGGGCCTTGAGTCTTTTCGAAGAGACTTTCCCTACGGCCAGTTGTTGGTGTGGGAATGGCAGAGCGAGACGTACGCGATGAAGCAGCAGGGGCACGCGGCCAACGCCAGCTGTCTCGCCTACGCGCCGGATGGGGCCTTGGTGGCGACGGGCGGAGAGGACGGAAAGGTGAATGTGAAAGGAACACACCGATGAAGTACAGAATACTGCTGGATACTGTGACGTGCCGCGTTCCGTATGACGATAGCCGGGCCCCGAAAAGGGGGAGAAAAATACCGACGGGAATCGAACCCGTACCCTTGGAGACAGCCTGTGCACTTAGGCACCCCACCGGGGACCGGTCCGGGGACTTTTGGCTAAACTCGCCTTACATACATACCTGTAACTATTTTACGTACACTACTGGCCTCGGACGCTATTGCCATACGTACGCAGTACGTCACAAAATATTATTCCATAACCACAGCTAAGTCTATTCATTTCAGGTGAAGCTGTGGACGCTGGCCAGCGGCTTCTGCTTCGTGACCTTCGACCCGGCCCAGTCTGCCGCGGTGATGGCCTCGCATCGAAATCGGTGTTTTGTGACGTACTGCGTACGTATGGCAATAGCGTCCGAGGCCAGTAGTGTACGTAAAATAGTTACAGGTATGTATGTAAGGCGAGTTTAGCCAAAAGTCCCCGGACCGGTCCCCGGTGGGGTGCCTAAGTCCACAGCTGTGTCCAAGGGTAACGGGTTCGATTCCCGTTCGGTCCTATTTCTCTCCCCCCTTTTCGGGGCCCGGCTATCGTCATACGGAACGCGGCACGTCACAGTATCCAGCAGTATTCTGTACTTCATCGGTGTGTTCCTTTCACATTCACCTTTCCGTCCTCTCCGCCCGTCGCCACCAAGGCCCCATCCGGCGCGTAGGCGAGACAGCTGGCGTTGGCCGCGTGCCCCTGCTGCTTCATCGCGTACGTCTCGCTCTGCCACTCCCACACCAACAACTGGCCGTAAAGTCTCTTCGAAAAGTCTCAAGGCCCATTTTGTAGAAGCAAACTCAGAAGAATTATTTTACAGAAAGTAGAACCTCGAAATTAAAATATCACCGAAATATACGAACGATGAAAACCGGAGAAATATCATGTCGGCGTTTCTATGCGGGCGTTCACGCATCACGTGGTTTAAAGGGGTTCGCCGTGGCGAAATCCAGCAGGTAAGGCTGCTATGCTGGGGTGTCGAGCAAGCCATTTGATGTATATACTCTCTTCGAAAATCGCTGGTTGCGCTGTTACAAGCTGTTGATATTTCTGTTTAGTACAGGTCTAGCTGGGCCAATTTTCGAGGTTTTTGGCATGTATCTCTGGCGGGACGTCAGACAGCCATGAGATCTGCACATGAACATGCGTGGTTTCCGCCGATCTATCTCATGGTACCTTGCTTTTCTATTTTTAGCGAGAATTGATGAAGTTATAAGCAAAATGCTTCGAATTTTAGTGGTGTCCACTCCGTTGTGGACAGCACTAAAATTCGAAGCATTTTGCTTATAACTTCATCAATTGTAGAGAGAATTTGAAAAGCAAGGTACCATGAGATAGGTCGGCGGAAACCACGCCTGTTCATATGCAGATTTCATGGCTACCTGCCGTCCCGCCAGAGATACAAGCCAAAAACCTCGAAAATTGGCCCCTGAACTGGACCTGTACTAAACAGAAACTTCAACAGCTTGTAACAGCGCAACCAGCGATTTTCGAACATGCAGTATATGCATCAAATGAAAGCTTAGAACTTGCTCTATCACCCCAGCATAGCAGCCTTACCTGCTGGATTTCGCCACGGCGAACCCCTTTAAGATAGAATCCACGTTTACGCCGCTACAACATACGAAAAACGAACGGTGACAATCTCCATAGCGAACCATTCGTATTTCTGTAGAATTTTTACTGCGAGTTTTCTGCGTCCTATAAGCCTACCTCTTCTTTTGTAATATTACTTCATAATGGGGTCAAAGACTTTTCGAAGAGACTATAGGTGGCGCCTTCGCCTCCGCAGGCAACGGCCAGCCAATCACCGCTCGCGTTGACAGCCAATGAGCTCACGGCAAGCTCGGAGACGCTCAGTGATTGGACGAGGTTGAATTCGGGCAGTTCGTGTAGGGAGAAGACACCGTTTGAGAAGCCTGAGACGAGCAGACGAGTGGGCTGGTGGTAGGCGGCGGCAGTTAAAAGCACGGGAGGCCCGGTAAAACTCAGAGATTCACGGTAGTAGAACCTGCAGAAGCGTAGAAACGTGTGCGCACGTAGGTATGTAGGTACAGCAGGTAGAGACAGTGAGTAGGTACAAGAGTGGAAGTTTGAGAAATTGAGCTGTGCAGTCAGATGGAGACGTGCGCTAAGAGGGGAGTAATCCCGTACTGCGCTGCGTGTTCGACTCACGCACTCGCTACCCAATTTTTCAAACTGCTTCTCTTGTCCTAGCATCGCAAATAGTAGGTATAGAGAAACCATGATGGACGATATGCAGTAACGCGATTGGGTTGGTCGATAGCGACCCCGCGGTATTTAGTGAAAGTTTAGATCGGTGCCTGCGGGGTCGTCGACCTTGTTCAATCATCTGGGAGCGGAAAAGGAGCGAGTGAAAAGAAGAATTGACAACAAATGACGTCGACGACCCCGCAGACACCGAGCCAAACTTTCATCAAATTCCGCGGGGTCGCTATCGACCAACCCAATCGCGCTACCGCATACCGTAAATAAATACGACTTCGAAGATACATATGTCCACATTCTCTCAATGGAGGGACCAGAATAAAAACATGAACCCAATGTGCAGCTCGGTAAATGATTTTGAAGGCTAACCTAGAAATCTTCTTGTAGCTCATCAATGGCACATCTTCCGTCACTTCTTTCTCTTCCTCTCCTTCCTCTTCTCTATCTTTCGCCGATGCGCAGAGCACCAATTCATCTGCGCCAAGTGAGCATTCCCATAGCACCAGAGAACCTTTCCTATCCGCTGTCACCAGCTACAGAAAGAAATATGGTACTGTGGGGTAAACCCGGACACCTAAGCTTTTCAGAACTTGCCGCTTCAGCAAATGTTGAACATGGTAGCTATTTGAAAGAGGAGAGTTCATGGAATCGATTTCTTATGGTTGTTGAGATATCTAGGTGTCCGGGTTTACCCCACAGTACCCTACGCACTCTGATGACGCAATCTCAAAGGAAATGTGCATTCGTAAGCGAAAGTATTATTGTCCCACAATAGTGAGCTACACACGTGGTCAGTGAACTGCCGGGAAATTCACGGTGAGTTTGAACTTAAGAGTTTTGATTTGCGTTTTGAGCGTTCATACTTGCTCCCACGCGCGAAATTTTTCTCACGTGTTCACTCACACGTGGTGAGTTTGAAACTCACTGTGAATTCACCGGCCTCCCTATGCTTCATCGCATACTATAATCGGGGAATCCCCCGGGAGTTTTCTCGCTACGTGTGTAGCGCCCTAAATATGAGGGTCACACGAGGTTCAAGAGTGGATAAGACGGGTTGGCAGTGTAACTGCGTTTGCGTACAAAGTTCTGCTCATTGCTTTTCGCCCTCATACAAACAACCCATGTTCAAGGCCACCCTTGTGAGAGAGTAGTACGTACATACATTACGCACATACTTTATGTATGTATACTTTACTTACATCGTAGGAATCTTTGACAGTGAAATAAGCCGCGACTATTGAGCTCGTATGTCCGCCGAGAGGACACATGAACAGATTCTTGTATCTTCGAGCGCCGCAAACCTTCGACTGCATATCTTCGCAACCCACAATGAATAACCTAGAAAGTTGGTCGGAAAGTGGAAATATGACCGATAGTTCATTCCCATTGAAAGGATGCGCTAGGCGTACGCCCGACACATCCATGGCTGTCCATGCTGTTACGTACTGCGTACGTATGGCAATAGCGTCCGAGGCCAGTAGTGTACGTAAACTATGTCCCCGGACCGGTACCTGGTGGTGTGCCTAAGTCCACAACTGTGACTGAGGGTAGCGGGATCGATTCCCGTTTGGTCCTATTTCTCTCCGCCATACGAACGCGGCACGTCACAATGCATTTGCGTGCTTCGAGCCGTGGACAAGCCCAGTCCAGCGCACGTCTCCAATGTGAATTGAGCATGAGGCACAGCAGTATATTGAGAAAGCATAATTGCGTACACAGCTTCGTACAGTACGTTTGCAGGTATGTACAAACAGTATAACCTGGAGTCTTGAGACCAATCAAGACAGTTGGTTTGATCGTGAGCCACGTGATAGACGCGTTCCAAAAAGAAGGGATTGTATTGTCGACGCTTTGGGTCCGGCGCTCGAAATACTTGCACATCCACGTCACGACACACAGCGAAACGCCTGATAATGAAAAAAGAACATCAACAAAACTAGTTGACTATTTATTTGATCTCATAATACTATCATGTATTTCAAATGGGGGAAATAATATGCAGCACTTACGATCCATCAGGGCTGAATTTGATGTCTTTCACTGTCTTGTTGAAGCGTTGCCGATGCAAAATGCATCTGCTGTGAAGATTCACATAGAGCGCTTGACCTCCTAGAGACAAAATAATATCACCAGGAACTCATACAAGTTATTATTGCCTCCGATAGGCTATGCATGCCTGGATTTGTATTGTTGAAAAAATTTTTGACACATATTACCAGGACTCCATAATAGAGAAGGACTGTGAATCTGTGAGCAAAAGCCGTGCACAGAGCTACGCCCGATAAGAGCCAAAAGCGTCCCCCCAACTGGGACCCCCGTCCCCCACCTGGGGGACGCATTTCACCGGGTTGGAGACGAAACGCATAAAGCGCCCACCAAAAAGAACGATGCGAATACTCAAAAGACGTTGGGAGGGCGTCTCATTAGCGTCCCCCACTTGGGCGACGGGGTTCCCAGTTGGGGGGACGCTTTTGGCTCTTATCGGGCGTAGCTCTGTGCACGGCTTTTGCTCACAGATTCACAAACCCTTCTCTATTATGGAGTCCTGATATTACTCACAAAGACAAACATTCCGGATACGGTCGAACGTAACATAGAGGGTACTATTATGGGGTAAACCCGGCCACGGAGTAAACCCGACCACCTGAATTTGCTGTTTGAGCAAATGATGAGCCAAATAGCTCATTTGAAAGAGGAGAGTTCAAGGAATTGATTGATAAAATATTTGTCTAGAGCGATCCATTGGTTACTGAGATATAGTCACCGACACGATCAAGAGCGTGCTAGACAATTTTGGCGCTCCGTAGTAATCTGGCATTTCTATACAAGAATAGCAACCGGCTTTGAAAAAGGGTCGAAAAGCCGGTTGCTATTCTTGTATAGAAATGCCAGATTTACTAAAATGCCACGGGAGCGCCAAAATTGTCAAGCACGCTCTTGATCGTGTCGGTGACTATATGCAGCCCTGAAACTTAGGTGGCCAGAATTTCCTGTACCCGGGTTTACCCCATAGTACCGTACATACATATGCACCACATTTGTCCTTACAACTTACTTTCGTCGACTAGAATTGCATTCAGCCCATTACGGCTCAAAGCGATGACACAAATATTTGTCCTACATTCCACAGGCAATGTCTCAGACTTATGGCTACAATACAGAATGCACACACATGTAGTAGACTACTAATATACTGTAGGAAAATGAAAGCATGCATATTTTCTCACTTCTTCAAATCGTAAAGAGTAAGTTTATTTCCCACCGGACTGGCGACTGTGTTTCCGTCCGGTAAAAACTCAACATTTCCAGACTTGTACACAGTTCCCAGCAGGTTGGAAAACTAAAACACAATAAATAGGTTTTACACACGTGGGGGTGTCACAATCATTCACATTTTCATGAAGAACTTACTTTGAAGTTGAGCTTCATCGGTTGCTTGGACTTATGGACACTGTCTTCCTTGCTTTCTCCGCGGAAAATATGTTCTGAACATCCAAATCGTCCCACACCATCGTTGTTCCGTTTCCTTGGTTTGTGTTGGAACTTTGGCACTTTTCCAAACTTTTCCAAAGAAACGGCGTGACTAAAAGACAGACGCTGACGCTTAAAAAAAAGCAACTACTGTATAGTTCGCACCATAACTGTTTATTTTTCCTGTTATTTTCCAGCGAAAGGCGAAAAATGGTGGAAAAAAATACGCCACTATAGTGCAACCAGCACGTTCCTGCCGTGTGATAGAAATATCTCCATATATAGCCATCGTAGAGAAATGCGGTCAAAAATGCCATGGCTAACTTTTAGCGGGATTTCCAAATCAAAAAACCGCTTGTTTCTAGCTCCTCTCAGTGTCGAGATATCGGCGATTTCCTTTTGTACTGAAATCGCCAAAATGGGCAATTCTAAACCAATGGGCAATCGAGGAAGCATACAATAACCCACATTACCAAGCAGCTAAATGGATGACATAAAACAGCTCACGAGTATCACTAGCGTATGCACCTCTGGTCAAACAAATACATAACAGTAACAATCAGCAAAGAGAGTCAAAATCGGATCAAAGGAGACATGACCGCCAAACTTCACAAATGCCTGAAAAATAAAAAATGGTAGAAATACGCTTGCGTGTCAAAGACGATAAAATTGCCCATCGGGCATACAGGGTCATGGGGTGTCATGGTTCGCGTGGTTTAGTTTATTATAGCGTATTTGGTCAATGCGATTTTAGCGATTTCCATACTTAAGAAAATCGGCGAGATCTCGCCACTGAGAGAAGCTAGAGACAAGTGGTTTTTGATTTGGAAATCCTGCTAAAAGTTAAAACGGATGAGGAGGAAGACTTTACCGCTCACCACACCTCTAGCGGTTTAAAAGCGAAACACTATTCTTATTTTCCAGCAGTGTTGCACAAGGAAGGAAGGAAGGCAAAGAAGGGAAGGGAGGCAGGAGGTGGGGCCTTCATAAAGAAGGCCTCTCTAGGAGTACATGGCCTTGCGTAGTGCGTGCTCTAGGCATTCGTGTAGCGTCTTTGTCGCTTCTTCATCGCCTCTTTTTTATTGCTTCCGAGCTTGTCGTCAGGTGGCGTGGTGAGCGGTGAAGTCTTCCTCCTCACGTCCACTTTATCCATGGCGTTTTTGACCACTTTGCTCTACGAAGGCAGGATCCGGAGATATTTCTATCACACAGCAGGAACCTGATGGTTACACTTTAGTACTAGTCTCATGCACAGTGGAGGGCAATGAACTCAGCATAAGTTCAGTCCCATGCCTCATTCACGATGGACACTGAATGCCAAGTTTTGAGCTGCATTACTGCCAGTGTCAATGCAGCATCAACACAAATGCTGACATGTTGACATCAACATCAACATCAATGCCAATGAAGATATTAGCACAAACATCACTGGAAAAACATCATCATGAACCTTGTTCCACCTTCATTGTTTTGCCACTGCAGATGCAAGCTACAAAATGCAAAAGTTTTATGCTATTGTGCAAATATCTGTATTGACATTGACATCAGTATTCACATCGACGCTGCATTAGCTGGCAGTAACACAGCGCAAAAATTGGCATTCAACATCTGTTGTGAACAAGGTACCATGCTGTTGTGTGCACCAAGCCATAGCCATGCCAACCCCAATGTATGCGATCCAGCATGCACCTGCCATCTGGTATATGCCCAGCGCATGTGTTGGTGAGGTGAATAAGCCAACAGACCAAAAGCAGAGCACACAGAGATTATTGTGGATGTAGCTTTGGAACTGGAAGACATATCAGCAGTATCGAAAGTCACAATAACTAGGTAGGACTACACAAAAATCTATGCGATTCATGAGAAAAGGCTCAAGCTCAACTTCAAAAATCTAAATACAGTTTACAGAACCTATGGAAAAAATCAACCTTCAATGCATTATAAGCACGGTTATATATGGACGTCTGGTAATGTGGAATGAGCATCAGTGATGTGTAAAGTTATTGTGTCTTGTGTTTTCCTATGTTCTGCTGACACCTCATTGTTGACGCAGGGGTACGTTATGTGGAATTTTTTTACAAATTGTAATAAAATTTTTGCCGCGATTGTGTCTTGTGTTTTAATAGGCTCAGGCTTATGCTTAGGCTCAGGCATAGGCTGCATACATAGGCTAGGCTTAGGCCAAAGCCTGAACCTGAGCCTGAGCCTAAGCCTGTGTAAGCAGGAGTGGAACACAAATCGCAATCATGGTAAAAATTACATTGCTTGCATTTTTGATTACTATTTTGTACAAAAAATCTACATAACGTACCCTTGCGTCAACAATGAGGTGTCAGCAGAACAAAACAGAGGAAGACGACACAGGACCCAAGACACGATATAAATAACCATAACTATGTAAATAACTCTTACGCAAGTGCATAAGTATAGACTGTACAATTAGTATAGACTGTACAATTGTACTATCTTACCCCTAATTGTACAGTCTATAGCGTAAGCGTCAGCGTCGATCTTTTAGAAACTTTTTCGACGACTTTTTGTTTTTTTTCTTTGGATACGTTTTCCTTGTCTGTTTTGCGTTCACTCGAATCCGAACCGAAGAAGCTCGAATAAATAACAAGCGGTCTGTGAAATAGCTCGAAACTGGTGGTCTGCTCTGGTGGGAGAAAGCGGGACACGTTCGATTCGATCGGTGAAACCAAGGAGCTCCTTGGTGAAACGAATCGAACAAGAAACACCAAACATGGCGAAATTTGACGAATTCAAAACCAAGAAGGGCGGAATCCCGCACAAAGCGAAGAAGAAGTATTCCGTGTCCACTTCCAAGGGTGCCGGGGGAAACAAGGCATTGAGTGCAGCCATGATGGAAGAATTCGGGAAGCATCTGTACGAAATGGAGAATTTCGTCATCTTGCGTCTTCCAGTGGTAGGGTACTGTGGGGTAGGTAGGTACGTCGTAACTTGAGGCGCATTTGCGCCCCTGTTTTCCTTTTGTGCCCCAAAATTTAGCTGCCAGCAGAGGCGCAAAAGTACTGTATGATGTTTAGCAAAAATGTATAATCCCTGTATAGAGGTTATATACAGGGATTATGTATGCAAGGATACAGGGATTAAATATATTTTTGATGTTAGATATGAACACATGCCACAGAGTCTGGCAACCAGGTAATTTTGGTCTTTTGTGCCTCAAGTTTTTGTTGGCTACGTACCCTCCTGGTAGGGTACTGTGGGGTAAACCCAGCCATGGGGTAAACCCGGCCATCTAAGCTCCATTGAACATTCTGTTTCTCAGCAAATGATGAACGAAATAGCTCATTTGATTTGAAAGAGGAAAGTTCAAGGAATCGGTTGATTAATGTTTGTCTCAATCGATCGGTCGATTGGTTGCTGAGTGGCAGCTCTGAAACCTAGTTGGCCAGGTTTTCTAATGGCCGGGTTTACCCCTTTTTACCTAACATTGCAATCAGTGGATAGGCCCATCTGTAGCCTGTGTCTTGGTATAGTATTGTATAGTCGGAGAAACGATCAAGAGTTCGCTTGACAATTTTGCCGCTCCCGTGGCAATGTAACATTTCTAAACATTCTAAACAAAAATAGCAACCGACTTTTCGACCCTTTTTCAAAAACTATTGCTATTCTTGTTTAGAATGTTTTAGAAATGTTACATTGCCACAGGAGCGGCAAAATTGTCAAGCGAACTCTTGATCGTTTCTCCGACTATACATGTGTGCGTTATGTGTGGACCATGTGTATGACAAAAGTTGCGCTTAGAAATTATGGGTGGGGTCTAGCTAGTGCGTTTTTGAGAAAGCTAAAAGTCGTGGGAAGTAAAAAATGCACTGGAAAAGTGTAATACAGAGCCGGGTCCCACCCATAATTCACAGCGCAACTGGTTCACACAAACGTGTATACGTTCATTGTTGTACAACACAGGAAGAGGCAAAGGAGTTGAGGGCGATGCTAGAGAGCGAAAAGCTGTCTGATCAACTTGGCGTGAAACTCTCCGTTCACTTCAGTCAAAATTATCCGGATTGGAGAAAGGCGACCATTCGTCTGGACAAGAAGCAGCTCGATGCAAAGGTAGGTTGGTAGGGTACTATGCGATAAACCCGGCCACCTAAGTTTCAGGGCTGCATATCTTAGGAACCAATGGACCGACTGAAACGAATATCGATTCCTGGTGTACCCTCTAGCTTTCAATGATTTCAGTGCTTTCAATGACTATTTGATTCATCATTTCCTGAAACAGTAAGTTCACAGGAGCTTAGGTTAGGTGGCCGGGTTTACCCCATACAGTACCTTATCTATCTACTTACTAGTATGTAGAGTATGATTGCGCGGGGTAATTCGGGCCACTTCTACCGTTACTCAATTAGGAGGGGCGACGGGGAAACCACGGCAAATGTACAACCACCAGATAGATATTAGATCGCGCAAGGATGATTTTTACAGCATGATCACCAGTTTTATCCCTTCCCAACTGGAATTTATTACTGAAGGTGGGGTGGCCCGAATTACCCCCTCCTCCGGCCCGAATTACCCCTCGCATAGGCTACTGTAGTTACAAAGTCATGTCCAAAGAGATGTACAGGCTTGAGGTACATAATGTGTTTTTCAGCTGTATGACCTACCTTGTGTTATCGAAGTACTCAAGACGTTGGACAAAAAGAATTTTTACAAAGTCGCTGACTTAGCCCAGGTAACAAACAGCAGTATGCACCATATGCAATAAGAGCAGTGCTTGGTCGCGAGGTGACCCCTCTGAACTAACCTTGAATTTCAGTGCAACTATTGATCGGTAGTCGACGCGAAGGTCGGCGCGGTCGTCTTTCTTGCTCATTTGTTTCTTTCCGCGCCGACCTTCGCGTTGACTACCGATCAAAAGTTGCACTGAAAATCCAGGTTAATTCAGAGGGGTCACCTCGCGACCAAGCACTGGCTCTTATTGCATATGGTGAATACGATAGATTTTTTGCTATGATGTAGGGTACTGTGGGGTAATTCCGGCCATGGTGTTAAGTTAAACCCGTCCGCCTTATACTGAATGCAACTTTTTCCACATGGGATAAACTGTTTTTTCGATCCTGTTTGTAATTGCTGATCTCTTCTTTTTATAGATGTTGGTTTGTGAAGCTGTTTCTGAGAATACAACAGCGGAAGAACAACCGAAAGAAATGACGGACAAGAAGAAAGAGAAGCAATATCAGTGGCCTCACGGAAGTACGTACTGTGCATAGGGTACTGTGGGGTAAATTCGGCCAACTAAGCTCCCTTGAATTTGCTGTTTCAGCAAATGATGAGCCAAATAACTCATTTGAAAGAGGAGGGTTCGAGGAATCAATTGATATCATACTTGGCTCAATGATTTTCCCATGGCCGGGCTTACCCCATAGTACCGTACATACCAGCGTACAGCGTGCTACAGTATCTTTCTAATAGGATATGTGGACGGTGTGTTGTGTACACGTGACGTATCTATCTTCGTTTTGTTTTCATATTTTAGTCACTCCCCCTTTGAAGAACGTGCGGAAACGTAGATTTCGAAAGACGCTGAAAAAGAAGGTACGAACGAACGTTGATGGCTCGTTCACATTGGAAGGAAGTGCGCTCGGCGTTCGCCCAGCGTGACCGTGATTGCCTGTGCTTTGCATCGTGCCGAGCCATGGATAGACACGCTGAGCGTACGTCGGGCGGATATGTCTCCGATATATGTGAATGAACCATGAGCCATTGGTGCACCTTTAGTCTTTGATTTGTGTTTGTGAAGGACCTGCTGGGCTAAGCGCTTTTTTGTTTTTTTTCAGTATGTGGATATTCCTGAATTGGATCGGGAACTGAAGCGTCTTCTTCGCTCAGATTTGGAAGCGGTTGACGTTCGGTAAAAGCAAAAAACAGCCACAACAGCCACAGCCAACAGCCACAACAGCATTGAGCTGTAGTTATCACACACACGCAAAGCACGCCGAAGCAATTATTTTGCGCGTGTGTGATAAACTACTGCTCAAATTCGGCGAGGAGGTCGAAACGACAACTGGTCTTATGGAGCAAGGCGAATAGCTTCGTATGGTGTGCGTGTGTTGTGTTTGAGATACGAGGTGGTGATTGAGGAGGATGATAAGAGTCAGAGCAAACAGACCGAGCTCCTGACTTCCGGCTCTGTTTCCAATCTGCCTACTACCTCTTCTGCACTGCAGGCGCCTCGGGAATTCACGAATCTCAGCAGTCAAATACCACGTAAGCACAGTATTCTTGTTATTAGAAATTATTTATTACGCCAAAGTAGGACGCAGAAAGGTCAACCAAATACTTGGCAAACTGAGCAAGAACACTGTGGGTGTATCAGAATAAACTCACCGGGTGTTTGTGCTTATATCTCCACAACGGAATGTCGTATTCGAATGCGGTTTTTTGCGTTGAATATAGCCAAGGCTTCAACGTTGCTGCAGCCAAAATTTTACATTCCTAGGTTGTCTTGTCATGGCGCTGTAAGCGGTCAAATTTGCGGCACCTTTTTGGCGCAAAACGGAGGCAGGGCACTGAGGCGGGGCAACGCATTTGCATTTTCGCTTTTTTCTCGCTCTTTCAAGTCTGTTCACCATTCCACGCTAACCTTTATGCATTTTTGAGCAGTCTGGTCGAAGTTAGACGTCAGTTTGATAACCATGGCTTCAGCGTCCCAAGGAAAAGCTTGGATGACCGAATTTTGGCTGTAACACTGTTTGCCAAGTTTGAATCTGCAAGAGAACTGGCACGGAGGTGGAAAAACTCTACCGAAACTTGTGCTCCAGATAAAAACTGGGGAGAGGAAAAATGCGGAAGAAAAACTGAGGAGAGAACTGGGTTAGGTAAACTGGGGAGAGAAAAACTGGAGCCGATCTGTACCTGGCCGCCTGCAAAGATGCATGAAAATTGACGCTTTGCAAATCGAGCTGTTTGAGCCGCTTCCTGTTGGTCTAGAAAGCTGAAATTTTGGCTGCATCAACGTGGAAGCCTTTGCTATTCAACGCAAAAAAACCGCATTTGAATGTGACACTCCGGTGGGGAGATATAAGCACAAACACCCGGTGAGTTTATTTCTGATACACCCTGTAGATTTACAAAGTCGCGGTTAGCTTTGCGCGCACGAAATTGCCGGCGAAAAAATGTTCTCCGCAATTTGGAGAATTTCTCATTCTCTTTCAAAGGACCCGACTTGACTACATGGTATGTACGTACATGAACATACATACATAGCTTCCGTGTACGAGCATGCATATGTGTGTACGTACATGCACATACGTACGTACATATACGTGCTTCCGTGTACGTACATGCATATGTGCAAGCTGTTTGTATGATAGTGCATTGTACACGTAGACCTATAGTTTAGTTATGTGATATTGATATCTTCAATATTTAGCACATGCGCTCGCTTTTGCTTTATGCATGAATTGAACACTATTTGTGGCAAGCGAAGCCCTGTATTAAGAAACGTTTTCTGTAGCGGTTGCATAGTACGTGGAAGGGGGGTACTTTTTGTAAATCGAGATAATATGCCTATCGGATTCCCCATCAAAAACTGCATATGTTGATGAAGTTTTAGGAAAAAATTTGTTCAGGCATCATCGAGATATTCAAGGGTAAAGGTGGGCAGGTCCCATTTTTGCCGTTTTTCAACGTTTTTAGCCATATTTTAGCAACCGAAGGGCTTAGAGGGCTACAATTTGGTACACACATACATTCCATAGGGACCCAAGTCTGGACCAATTTTGAGCCCAATCGGCCACCTGTGTGGCGAGATATAGCGTCACAAAGTGCATTTCTGTATATTTTGCACCTGTTGCAAATTTAGTTTTTTGAATACCACGGCGTGAATACATGCCCTGCACGGGGTAAAATTTTGACAGCAAGTAGAGAAGGGTTAGGCCTAAAAACTTTAGTACTACCGCAAAAAATCTCTATAATTGGAATTGGGACTACAGTCCTCTCGAATAGTGAAAAATGCAGCAAAAATTTTCCCGCCTTTTTTATTTTTCAAGATAAATGAGCAATGCCACTGAAACATTTTCCTCGTAAGTAGCCTATCTTATGTAGAATTTTATGTAGATTTCAAAAATAAAATTGCTTTTCCAAAAAAATTTAACCCTTACCCAAAATTCACAAAAATATACTACTTTTGCAAAATTATATGCTAGGGGTTAAATTTTTTGGGAGAAAGAATTTTATTTTTGAAATCTACATCAAATTCTACATAAGATAGGCTACTTTCGAGGAAAATGTTTCAGTGGCATTGCTCATTTATCATGAAAAATAAAAAAGGCGGGGAAATTTTTGCTGCATTTTTCACTATTCGAGAGGACTGTAGTCCCAATTCCAATTATAGAGATTTTTTGCGGTAGTACTAAAGTTTTTAGGCCTAACCCTTCTCTACTTGCTGTCAAAATTTTACCCCGTGCAGGGCATGTATTCACGCCGTGGTATTCAAAAAACTAAATTTGCAACAGGTGCAAAATATACAGAAATGCACTTTGTGACGCTATATCTCGCCACACAGGTGGCCGATTGGGCTCAAAATTTGTCCAGACTTGGGTCCCTATCCCTTTATAGACCTTTTGACACCGATCGGGGTCGGTCGAAATAGAATGCAAATAGCCCAGCTTTTTAGATAGCGCAGAGTTTTCGTCGTTTTTTTTGGTCGCTCGCTATTTCTCAAAAGTTCAAAAATAATAGCCCAATTTTTGGAGTCGTCAAAATAGCGAAAACGAAACTCGCTATTTCACAAACACTCCTTGATGTAGCCTGGTCTGGCCTTTAATGGAATAAATAACCGGTCATGCTACTTTTCGTCAATTAAAATAGTGCAGCAGGTCATTTTTCACCTCTAAAATAACTTGACATGATATTTTTCATCGACTAAAATAGTGCAACAGGTCATTTTTCACCTCTAAAATAACTGGGCATCCTATTTTTTGTCGACTAAAATAGTGCAACAGGTCATTTTTTAACTCTAAAATAGATTCTACGGACTTTTTCGCATTCTGAAAAACGGCCCAACAGACTCTTTTGAGCAAAAATTCTGTTCTATCTGAAGCAGGTTTTGGGCTATTTTTTATACGCGAAATAGCTTATTTCAAATTGGCATAGCGCGTACAAAAGTGAATTTTTAAAATTCCCAAAAGATAATTTATTCTATTTCTGCATGACCTAATCTAAGGAAAATAGCGCAGACCAAAAACGTGTTTGTTCTATTTGACCTCGATTCTGCGCTATTTGGCTCGCTATTTTGAAGGGGGGTTTATAAAGGGCTATGGAATGTATGTGTGTACCAAATTGTAGCCCTCTAAGCCCTTCGGTTGCTGAAATATGGCTAAAAACGTTGAAAAACGGCAAAAATGCGACCTGCCCACCTTTACCCATGAATATCTCGATGATGCCTGAACAAATTTTTTCCTAAAACTTCATCAACATATGCAGTTTTTGATGGGGAATCCGATAGGCATATTATCTCGATTCACAAAAAGTACCCCCCTTCCGCCTATACTACAGGCTACTCTCAATCCTTACAGAAAACGTCTCTTAATTGTAATGTGGCATTGAGATAGAAAAAATATGCGCTTCATTAGCTTGACTTGACTCTCTCTCTCTCTCATCTGCTATGGATGCGCACTGGCAATCAAAACGCGACCACCCAATCATTGGCATGGGCTATTTTTGCGCAGAACCATTATTTGACGAAAGAAAATTGAGTTTGAGCGAGAGAAGCTAAAGGCGAGAGGTCCTAGACTTTTTCTGCTAATAGGATAGAGCTGCACTTCAGCTAACGATCTTTCTATTTATAGTAGACACTAAATTTTCGAGTTCGGTCGAGTTTCTATGGCATGATCATAAATGAATTTTAGGCCGAAATCTGAATGACTTGGTGGCCTACTGTATGTGTATGGCTACACTTGTGCGCATGTATAAAGTATGTCTGCATACGTGCAGCTTTGCTTCATCTTAAACTTTAGCTGCTTGTTCACATGAAGTTGAATTCTTCGTCAGAATTTTAGCTTTCTACATGGTGTGTGCGGCTTAGGCTAGTTATGTATGCATGAAAGTCATAAATGTCATCATGTATGTCGGACTTGACGCTCAGTGGGAGGGAGGCACGAACGCATCTCATAAAGTATGTGTGCATTGAATGCGATCTCCCCATTCGCTTTAGTGATTCAACAGCCGTCCCAATGTAGGGTATGATGGCCTTGTTGGCAATACTACGTCTTCTTTCTGTAAGGGGAAGTTATTGGGGAAAGGGTAAATTGTGTGACTGGGTCATCCCTGTCCAGGTATGTAAATAAAATAGTTGAATGGTTAGGGCGCTCGCTCGCCCGTCCCGGGTTCGATTCCCTCTTGGGCACATCTGGTCAATTTTTCTTTTGGATTTTACAGATGAGCAGGATGTGTTCGGTAGTCGGGTGAGTAGCAGCAGTGAAGAGGAAGGAGAGGAAGAGGGGGAAGGTGGCGCGTTGGCCAGGGAGCTCCTGAAACAGCCGAAACGTCCTGGTGGGGGAGGAATTAAACAACGAAAGGAACAACAACAGACGGAAGCAGAAGGGGGAGGAGAGGACGCGAAAAAGAAGAAGGAGGCAGCCATCTTGCAAGCAGAGCTGGACCGCATCGTTCAACAAAGACAGACATTGCAGAGACAGTTGAAGGAATTGTCCAATCAAGTGCTCGTGGTAAGGGGGAGAATAGGGTACAGTGGGGTAAAACCGCCCATGGGGAAAATCCGCCCACCTATGGCGCTTTTACTCCCATTCAAAATAGGTCTGCTTGAAAATGTATCTCGGGACACTTCTGCCTCTGTTTCTTCGTTCCTAGCCGTAACTTCACAACCTAGGCCTGGTGGGGGTAAAAGCGCCTTAGGTGGGCGGATTTCTCCCCATAGGCGGGTTTTACCCCATAGTACCTTATACAGTACACGTATGATATTGTGCGGGGTAATTCGGGCTAACGCGAAAATTCCGCATTTACTTATGGACAAATGTGTACGTGTACCTGTATCCTATACTTGTACATACGTATGTACATAGGCTATGCACGCACCGTAGTTTAACAGGAATGAGCGTCGGTTCAGTTTTGTTATTTTTTGTGTGTTTTCTTCAGGCACGAATGCTGACGGACATCAAGAAATTGGAGGCTGACGAAGAGGCAAAGAGAAATGAGGTATGAATATGTAAGTGCATACTATGTACTGTACATATCATCAGTTTGTATGAGATGAGAGGAGTCTCAATGGCTTGTTCACATTGGAGACATGCGCTGGGCGTGGAGGTGGACTCAACATGTCCATGATAAAGTTGATGTAACAATGGGTCAGACCAGATAAAGAGAGATGGTGAAACTTTTACCCCACAACGTTTTCGGCTCATAAACTTGAGCCTTCATCAGGTGGCTTAGAACGTGGCTTAGGTTTTTACCCAACGTTCTAAGCCACCTGATGAAGGCTCAAGTTTATGAGCCGAAAACGTTGTGGGGTAAAAGTTTCACCATCTCTCTTTATCTGGTCTGACCCATTGTTACATCAACTTTATCGTGAATGCT
The DNA here is from genome assembly GCA_030247985.1 of Epsilonema sp. ZAB3_2. Taxonomy (NCBI): domain Eukaryota; kingdom Metazoa; phylum Nematoda; class Chromadorea; order Desmodorida; family Epsilonematidae; genus Epsilonema; species Epsilonema sp. ZAB3_2. The sequence goes on from JASAMW010006885.1 coordinate 17,803, forward strand.
ACCGGCCAGCAAATTCCATTTCGAAGCTTCAACATGTCCATGGCTCGACACACGCAAATGCGTGGACAGCCGTGCATGCGTCGGGCGTACGTCGAGCGCATTTTCCTCCAATGTGGATGAGCCATAAGTGAGGGAGATAGAGGGCGAAGTTTGACAGTTGTTGCTGCTCCTTTGTATAATGAATGCCGTCGCTCCAGTTTTGCGGAAGTTTGGCTGGCAACGTGCGGTTTGGTAGATAGATAGAGAGAAAGGCAGGGGTATGCCCATGTCCAAAAGTTTTAAAGCGAGATTTTTGAGCGTATATACGATAACGATTTTTATCGATTTTGAATTTAGTACACAATAATGCAGAATGCAGCCCCTACTAAGATGGTGAAATTTGGGGCAGAAGGAATAGTAGACAGGGCCGAATTTCCGCACAAACTTTTATACATATTATGTTGGTATACCCCAAGGGAGGGAGGGAGGGAGGACACGACAGAAAAATGGCCGCAGTTAAATCACATCAACAACAGTTAGAAGTTGTTCCCTCATATGTTCATGAGTGTGTGTACTAACCTAAAGTAAGTGACATCTGGCTGGGAGGAACATTTTTGCTCTTGTTTGTTTGTTGTAGATCGCCGGCCTGAGTGATGGCGGCCAAAAGTAAAGTAGCCGCCTTTATACCTGCCGTCTGTCTACACCGCTCATTTCTGTCGCCGTCCTACGGATGATGGAGAGTTGTATACATTTTTCCGATGAGAGACGAACCACCGGGCCATTTGACTCGCTTCAATACATGTGTTGTGTACCTGTGATGTTACGTACTGGAAAACTCTAAAATTACAGGATGGCCGAAATAAATGGACGCCAAAATTTTAGAGACAAAAAAGTTGTTTGTTTGATAATTTGATGTCGTTTACAGGGTACCCCAGAAAATACCAAAATTTTGGGTTGGAATTTTGTGCCAATTTTCATTGAAGGACATCCCTTATTTTTGGAGTTTGACAGTAGCAAATGTAGGCTACTCAAAAAAAGACGCGCAGTAAAGAAAGACGAAAACATATGTATAGGCTACCTACACATTACGTATCATTGGAAGCTTTTTTACCACTTCTCCTCCCTCCTTGTCGCGTGTCGCGTACACCGATATTTTATTACCTTTTTACCGATATTTTTTACCTTACGGTCTCGATTTACCGTAATGATTCGTGTATAATCCCATGAGGTTGTCAACAAATTATTTTAGTCGGCAAATTCCCCCATTCGAGGATTTTGCTTACTGACTTTATTTCAATTTAGTAAAAATTTTCTATCTATTTTAATAGTTATAGGCTAACTGTACAAGCAGAACATACACAAGTGTCACTTTAAGTTTTTTGTACTCGTATGCTTGTACACGAATCATTGCAGTATCTCATGTTTTGTCGTGTAAGATAGGCGGTATTAGTTCTGTCGGTGCGGTGGTAGAATTAGAATATCATGTCGTGTGATGTGTGGTATGCGTATGTTCATGAGAAGTCTTTTTGGATGACGCGTAAATTGGTACCGGTTAGTGCTGGAGCTATGTTGGTGCTTTTGTTTGCAATGTTTGTCATCGTATGTTTATGTTGGCGTTCTAGCTAGACAAAGCAAACACATCATACAGTAAGCAGGTAGGTACACCTGTTGTGTGAGCGAAGCACTGTGATTTTACGTACTCATCATGTTCGGTATTGGTGTATAGCGTATTCTAATATTTGTTGCGCCGGAGAAAAGTACAACAATAATAGTAAAGAGTTTACTCAAATACGCTCGGGCTGTGTGATTTGTGCGGATATATCGCTCCGTACCATTGAGAGCGCAGTTTTGATCTGTTCTATTTCCACTATATTTCTTATCTCTTTGTATATTTCATGCTGTGCCATAAGTAATTGAGTTTTGGACTGTCGGTCACCTGGGAGCTATTACATCCGTTCTTGTTTGCTTGAAACGAGAACGGCTGTCTCCGGGGTGTTCGAATCCTCGTGATTGCGCGGCTGAAGGGTGTTTCATAAGTATAGGACTCAAAGCATGTGGCTGTTATTCCAAAATGCTAAGACCAATTTCAGCCGCTTTTTTCTGTATTGTAGACTAGGCTTCAATGTTTTTACACGCCAAATTTCAACTTGCTAGGTCGACGGAAAGTGGTCCAAAAAGGCATACTCTGCTGCTCAAAATTTTGGGGTGGGGGTGGTTACGTTACTTCTGAAACACCCTGTAGTCGCCTATCCTGCTGGCTCTGATTTTAGATTACTCTGTGTTGCTGTGTGTGTGGCGTAAGGGTTAGAAGACGCAGTCTTTCGGCAAATCCTTTTATTCATCAATAATTCTTCAAATCTGAGCCTGTGACAGGAGGGCGAAATTGGATATTTGCTGCTTCAGCAGCAAGATTGCGGTGAGTGGATGAAGGTGACGAATTGCTTTTGCATGTCCCAATATTTATTTGACGAATGGAAATGTTGCGAGGGCACTATTTATTGCGATACGGGCTGAGAAATTATTGAGATGAGGCCAGTCAGCGGTAATAGCAAAAACTGCGGATTATTTGGGCATGTGGAGAGAGGCTATGACGCAAAAACTTTTCCTTTTTTCTACTGGTGGTTAGAAAATGGACTCAGTAAATGGAGTTGTACCCTGGGATTTTTTGACGGCTACAGCGTAAGAATGCGCGCTTTTCTATATTGGGAGATTCCCTCGTGAGGAGGAGATTTATCGTTGAACGTGGATGGACTGAAAACCTGTCCTTTCAATTTTGTCTGAGGAGGAAGTTGTACTTCAACCACTTGGCAAGGTTTTTACGCGCGCGTGTGAGGTGATGCCGCCCGCCGTACGTAGATACGTACATTCCTGCGCCTGTGGTTACTTTAGTACCTTGTCGATGACACGTCCAGGATTGAATAATGCGACAATGATTGCGTAGTGATATGTGTGGTAAAGATAAAGGGTGTATGGTCGTAGACGAATACTAAAACGCCCGATTTTATAGGTAGGTTGATAGGAAGGAAGGATTCTTACCTATGAAGTATTAAAGTGTATAAAAGAAGGCGGAGTTGTGTCGCGCGACCTTGGCAGGCGATTCCTTCGACCATTCACCTGCGCAGTTTTTGTTGCATTTGGCCCCTTCAACCGCGCTGGCGGCTTCGATAGTTGTACTGTAAAGTGGAACTATTTTGGGACTGTTAACTTTTTGGGACTGAATTATTCAACAAATTGTGGGACAGAGTAGACGACTGCACTTCAAGTGTATGTATGCAAGCAGCTAGACCTAATGTGTAGACCTATTCAGACATCGGCACGGTATCAAGGGTGGGGGTATGCAGTTGGGGTTATGTCGGGTCTAAAATCTGGGGTCAGCCACATACCCCCAGGAAAATTTTTTTTTTCAACATACCCCCAGAATTTCCAACATACCCCCAGAAAAAAATCGCTACATACCACCAGATTTCCAACATACCCCCAGATGAAAATGACAGCATACCCCCAGATTGTCAACATACCCCCAAAGTTCAAAGTGCTGCAAATTTTTGCACCCATCAAAGAGGTGGGTGCAGAGTGGGGGTATCCGTTCAGATGCCCCAAAGCAAATTTACTTGCTTGCATGCTACCAATGAACCAAGTACTGAATTTGATCACCTCAACTATAACAATGATGAAGAATACAGAAAGAACAGAGAAGTGATAAGTCAGAAACTACTGCCACCATCTAATGTGTTTTGCTAGCAGTGGCTGTAATATATCATGTGCAGGATAGATAAAGTAGACACAGTAGTATGTAGTAACAGTAAGCGGTTGCTTCATTGATTTTCCACTTGACATAATATGTCTTTCTTCATTATATTGCCATATTTATTTTTTCTACTCAAAAAAACTGGGGGTATGTGTGGCTGTGGGGGTATGCAAAATTGCTCCAAAAAACTGGGGGTATGCGTGGGTGGGGTATACAAAATTGGTCCAAGAAAACTGGGGGTATGCGTGGGGGTATGTTGATTTTATTTTTTGGGGGTGTGTTTGGGGTATTGTTGGAATTCTCAAAATCTGGGGGTCTGCGTGGGGTTATGTGAGGGGGTGGGTAGGGGTATGCTGAACATACCCCCAGCTGACCCCAGGCCGACGTCTGGCCTATTCTAGCTTCGAAAAATCTTACCCCATTCTAAAGCAAAGAGAAGAATCATATGGGATGCAGAAAATCGCAATTAAAAGGTCACGAAACTATGAATGGTTGGCTATTTCCATACCAAATGCAGCCCTTCCATCCAGCTCTTCTTTCTTCGCGAGATATCGCCGAACATTTTTTCTGCTGCAACACAGAAAAATAGATGGCGATTTTTTGAGAAGAATATAAGATGGGCTGGAAGCGTCGCATATGGAAATAGCGAACCCATTCATGTTTCCGTTGATTTTTTAGTGCGAGTTTTTGCGTTCCAAATGTAATTTTGGGGCTTAGACTTTCGAAGAGACTGTACCGTACTTACCGGTGCAAAGTCCGGTGTAGTTTATGTACACTATGCGGTGTAGTTGAACGGGAAATTTTGGCACTATTTTGTTGTGCCATTTATTTATCCCAAAAAATGGTTGTATCGCAAAATTATCCCGTTTACAGTAGGTAGGTAGGTATCCAACACGCTGCTGACTGGCCGAATTATCCGTACTCCTTTTACTGGTGCATACACGTGTGTGCGTTCATGGATGATCAAAGAAGGCATATGCGTTGTGCGCACCTTTGTGTGTTGTAGATTAGGTCCACCCACGTGTGTGGTCTACATACACCTACATTACCTACCTGCCCACTACTACTACTGATGATCATGTGATGGGGTGGTGAAGTGAGTAGAAATTGGTGAATGGCAGTGCTGTTCTGCTGCTACTACTTCATACCTCTTCCAGTTGCATCCAACACGTGTCTTCGTTCTTCCAGAAGAAACTGATTCTTAAACACACACTCATTGTTGGAAAACTACTCCCTTCTAGTCAATTGTTGAACAGTCATTCATCTCCGACATATAGCCGGCCACTGGTAGTGATGCGGTGGTCACTTAATTCACACCTCCAGCAACTGTTGTGTATGGTTGGGCAGGTGGAGAGATTCTGATGAGCCTCCAGTTCCAGTAGATGGGGGTGCTACTACAGGTCATGAACCACCATCCCACTGTGCACAGGCCGAATTTGACCGTTTCTACCACCTCCAGGCTTCCCGATTGGTCCAGATGAGATTGCTCCAGAGGTGCATCTTTCGTCTGCAACCCGCCTCGCTTCTGACCACCGTCTGCCTCGCCTGCTGTCTTATGCTCTTGGCCTTCGTCGCCTTAAGACAACAGTGCGGCGGAGGCGAAAACGAAGAATCGCCGTCGGTTTTGGCCAGCTTTTTCCTGAATAAACAGTTGGATCAGCAGCAGCAGCAGGTGGGGGTTGGAGGGGGGCGGAGGAAAGTGGTGCTCGTACGTCGAAAGAGTCCGCTCTACGACCAGAATCTCAGGGAGTACGAGTACGATCAGGATTTGCCATTGATATTCATCGGTAAGGGCAGGATCTGATGACGCATTTTGCATTCATTTACTGCATGATTAGTGCGGGGTGGGGTAAACCCGGACACCTAAGCTTTTCTAAACAACTTGCCGGCTTCAGCAAATGGTGAACATGGTAGCTCATTTGAAAGAGGAGAGTTCAAGGAATCGATTGGTAGAATACTTCTCTCAATCGGTCGTTTGGTTGCTGAGACATACTATAGGTGTCCGGGTTTACCCCCGTGTCCGGGTTTACCCCATAGCACCCTAATTCGGCCAGCAAATGTGTGCAATTTTTACCCCCGCTGGCCTGAATTACCCCGCAGTATCAATAGTATCATGCCTAGCGTCGCAAGGCGTACGTACGTAGTCTTCTGATTATTGTTTCCTCTTACGCCGTATTATGCTTTGACCCGGTTAATTTTAGGAGGTATGCCTCGTTCTGGAACAACATTGATGAGGGCTATGTTGGATGCTCATCCCATGGTGCGATGGTAAGTTTATTCCGCTCATTCCTTTGCACTTTGCAACACAGTTAGTGCCCCCACACACGTGGTGAGTAAACTTCTGGTGAATTCACGGTGAGTTTGAACTTTTGAGTTTATTTGAGTTTCAAGCTCCCTCACTTGTTCATATTCACATGTTCATTGCATGCAAGTCCAAGTCGTAAATTCACCAGTGTCCCTATGTTTCAACACACATTGCATGCAGTAAATTTACCGTGAGTATACTCGCCGCGTGTGTAGCGCACTAAAATGAGATAGGCCTATTTGTTCTCTGTGTAAAAGCGCACGCATTGTTGTTTTTCTCCCCGTCTTGGTTCATTGTTTGATTTTGCTACGTTCGGAGCGGTCGTTTCTCGTTTCATTCTCTGTCTCTTGCTTTCTCTCTTCGCCAAGCGATGTTGAGTGTGCTGTCACTCTTTGCTGCCCTCTCCCATCGACGTCATGCATCCTGGAATCTGCCCATGTCGCCTCCTCCTCCTATGGGAGCTTCATGAATGACGTCACAAAAAAATTCATCCGTCGGTATCTCCTCCCCCAATATGCTTTTGTGCACAAAGTGCCACATCCTCATGTCGCCTTCCCGAGACGTCCGTAAATCCGTACGTCCGTCCGTCAATACGGTTGACGTAGGGTTGGGTTGACGGACGTACGGATTTACGGACGTCTGGTGAACGCGGCGTCACGCTAACGTCACATCACATCACATCCCCCCCCCCTATTTTTGCGTTCCGTAATATATGAAGCTCTCCTACAGCACACATCTCCTCTGAACCGGTAACCTTGCGCTATTGCCTGGTGCAAAGCGAAGAAGGTGACAGTGCTACCAGATCGAGCACTGACAACAGCAGCGCCACCTGGGGAGAACGGCAGAAACTGTCAATGGAGGAGAAGGAGGAAGAAGGAGAAATATCTACGACGGCTTGTACCTGTTCATTAGTCGATATCAGACAGGCCATTTTTCTCTTAATCGAGTTCGTCGGTCTGACGTGTTGTTGAAGCATAGAAGCCGACGAATAGGGTACTGTGGGGTAAACCCGAACACGGGGGTAAACCCGGACACCTAGTATATCTCAGCAATCATACGACCGATCGAGACAAGTATGATACCAATCGATTCTTTGAACACTCCTCTTTCAAATGAGCTACCATCTTTATCATTTGCTGAAGCGGTAAGCTCAGAAAGCTTAGCTGTCCGGGTTTACCCCACGGTACCCTATATTTTACAAGCCACCTACCATTTATCGGATCCTGCCTCCTATGCTTCCACGTGCCAGACGGACGAGTTTTTGTTCGGTTCAAGAGTAAATAATTGGCTGGTCTGATGTCGACTATTTCTGGGGTTGCCAGAGTTGCCGAAAAAGGAAGGATACGCACAGTTGCCGGCTTGCATGTTGGAGAAGTTTGTGCGCGCCTACGGAAAAGATGCAGCCATGATGAAGCTGAAGGCTCGAGTGTGCAGGAAATGCGGAAAGAAGTTTCTCGAGCAGTGTGTACCGATATGATTTCTTCTGTGTGCGCCATGCTTTTAGTTTTTAGCGTCCGCTGTGATTATTGTTTCATTCTTACGTTTGGTACTAACAGAGGAGGAACGCATTCGCATAGCTTATGGCATGCATTTCCACAAAAGGGATAAAACTTTCTATACGTACATTTAGCTGATATTCAATTTGCTTGGTTGAGATTGAAAATCAGAAATTCTGAAGCATAAAGGTCGTGGTCGTTGTTCGGGTAGTTTTTTCACGAGTTTGTTTCAACTTACGCACCCTTGTCCTGTCCACACTACGCACAGTGTTCTTTGTTTTATTCATTTACACTTGATAGCAAGAACGGTCTCTTTGTACTGGTAGCATTTGACCAGTGACGCTGAAAATTTCTGGGTGGTTGTTGCGAGCTGAGCCCTCTTACACTAATTTGTAGTGCAATTTTTGATCGGTGACTCCAGTGTAACTGTAAATCAGAGGGACCACCTGACAACCATCCAGAAATGTTAAGCGCAAGTCGTGGATATTTGACGGTGATATACGTAATAGTATGCTATGCACTGCTGTTTGCAGTGGTGAGGAGACGCGGGTGATACCGAGGATATTGGGGATGCGAGCGCAGTGGAAGAAGAGTAAGAAGGAAGCGAAGAGATTAGAGGAAGCCGGTATGACAGACGAGGTGCTGGACAACGCCATATCAGCTTTCGTACTAGAGGTAAGCTGCTAGGGAGTATGGACGAGTTGCGTTGTCGCGATGGGGTTGGTCGATAACAACGACCCCCGCAGTATTTAGTGAGGTTAGATCGGTGCCGACAAGGTGGCCAACCCAAGTATTATGGACGATATGCGGTAACGCAATTGGTCTATAACGACCCCGCGAGACTTAGTGTAAGTTTAGGTCGGTGTGGACGGGGATGTCAACGTTGTTCACTCATCTGGGAGCAGAAAAGGAGCGAGTTCTAAAGAACTGACAACAAATGTCGTCAAACACCGATCCAAACTTTCACTAAATACTGCGGGGTCGCTATCATCGACCAACCCAATCGCGACAACGCAACTGGTCCGTAGCATTTTTTGTGCAGCGTACTGTTTTTATTATGCGACAGCAAGCAGGCTACATTTTTTCGATACTCTCTTCCCTGGGTCGTGTAATCATTTTTATCAGTCGGTTATGTCATGAGCAGTACAACATGTACTTGTTCTACATAGGGGGAGACACCTAGCGGTTGGTTCATGAGTCGAGTCAGATTGTTTTCTTGCCTGCGGCGAGTTTTGTGCAGCGTACTATTTTTATTATGTGACAGCAAACAAGCTACATTTTTTTCGATACTCTTCGCTGAGTGTAATCATTTTTATCAGTCATGTCATGAGTCAGTATGTACAGTACATATGTAGGGGCGACACCTAGCGGTTGATTCGGTCATCAGATTGTTTTCTTGCCAAAGGCGGCGGCTGCCTGCTTGGGTTGTGCTGCTAGTTGTTTGCGGAGGATGTGGAACCAGATGGGCTGACTGAGATGCGGCTGGTATTGGGCGAGAAACTCCTTGTCCTAGGCAAGGGTATAGATAGGAAGAACATGGGGGAGAGCCCAAATGTATCCCTGGTAGGCGCCCAGTAATTTTTGCGCCCCAGAAATTGGTGCAGTTTTTATTGTTACGTACTGCTAACGTATGGCAATCGCGTCCGAGGCCGGAGTATACTGTACGTCAACTAGTTCTTGGAATGTAAGGCGAGTTTAGCTTTCTGTCTTTGGACCGGCACGTGGTCGTGTGCCTAAAGTCCACAGCTGTGACCAACGAGGGTAGCGGGTTCGATTCCCGTTCGGTCCTATTTCTCTCCCTCCTTTTCGGGGCCCAGCTATTGCCATACGAAAGGAGAAAAAATATTCAGAAAAAGCCTCAGTTTTCGTTCAACCAGGCCTGCTTTTTTGCGCCCCAAAGCAATTTCTTGACTATCTATCTATACCCCTGGGTAAGCGCCAGCTTCGGGCAGCGCCGCGTCTCGCAGTTTGGCGGAATTGAGCTGACTGGCGAGCACCAGAATCTGCATCACCTCGCGCCGTTTCGTCTCCGACTGCTGCTGCTGTTTCTTCGCGTCAGGCGCCGCCTTGATCAGTTTCGGGATCCTTTCGCCCAGTACAGGCAGGGTGCGTAAGAGAAATAAAAATGGGGAGTAACTCTTGACACGAGGCGCCGCGCATCTTCCGCTCCCTTTGTTTCTTTTAAAACTCGCACATTTCCTTTGAATGTGCGAAGGCAAAAGAAGATAGCGAAACGCGGCAGGCGAACTTACTAGTTTCGTTCCGACAACCCAACTTGGGACATCCACTGTTCCGCTATAGGTGCTGTGGGGTCTTTCAAACGAGCTACCATGTGCATAATTTGCTGAAGCGGCAAGTTCAGAAAAGCTTAGGTGCCCGGGATTACCCTGTGTCCGGGTTTACCCCACAGTACCCTATTTTCCGAAAAACCACCTTGAAACTTAGAATGCGCCTCTTGTAAAATTACTCTGCAGAATCTTCTGTACGCACCCTGTAAGTAGGCTTCCACGTGTTCTACGAGTCCGGCGGCTCCCAGATGGTTGGCGATCAGGCCGACGGTGTAGTAGTAGCGCGGCAGGAGTTTGCTCCAGCCGGGTAGGTGCAGGAGACAGGTGAGGAAGATGAGGAGGTCTTTCTGGGTGAGGTTTCCGATGGAGATGCGCTGCTCCTGCAGCATGCCGGCGCCGAAGAAGGTCTGGCGGAAGTAGACGCTCTGCATGGCCAGCGCCTCGGCGGACACGAACAGAATCCCGCCCTCCGCCGTCACCAGCGGCACCCGGGTCAGAAGAGATTGCTGGAACCAGTTGGTCGCCTGCAATATACGAAGAAACAAAAGGGGAAATTGTGTGACTGAGGTCATCTGGGTGTGTAGTTGAGTGGTTAGGGCGCTCGCCTGGAACGCGAGAGGTAGAGGGGTTCGATTCCCGCCCTCCGCCGTCACCAGCGGCACCCGGGTCAGAAGAGATTGCTGGAACCAGTTGGCCGCCTGCAATATACGAAGAAACAAAAGGGGAAATTGTGTGACTGAGGTCATCTGGGTGTGTAGTTGAGTGGTTAGGGCGCTCGCCTGGAACGCGAGAGGTACAGGGGTTCGATTCCCGCCCTCCGCCGTCACCAGCGGCACCCGGGTCAGAAGGGATTGCTGGAACCAGTTGGCGGCCTGCAATATACGAAGAAACACGAACTGGATAGGGTACTGTGGGGTAAACCCGGTCATGGGGAAAAACCCGGCTTAACCTGGAACCAGTTGGCGGTCAAATAGCTCATTTGAAAGAGGAGAGTTCAAGAAAAGAAGAAATCGATTGGTTTTATTGCTGTCTCAATCGGCCCATGGATCACTGAGATATGCAGCCCTGAAACTTTGGTGACCGGGTTTACCCCATAGTACCCTAACCTCACCAGCCTCCTCAACTTTTGAATGGTCCCCCCCCCCAATGGCGACAACGCAACTAGTCCATACGTGGCTTTTCTCTTACCAATTGCTGGAGTAGGGCGTTTTCGAGCGCTTCCTTCACTTGTACAGTGTTCTTGACGTCCTCGTCGATGTCGGGCGCGTCTTCCGCTATGGAGAGCTGTTGGTTGAGGTTCTCGGGCAGGTCCACCTTCTGCAGTTCTTTCTTCGAAGCCGCCGCCATACTTTGGAGCTTGCTGTGAGTCTGACTGGGATGGGATGCGGAGAAAAAAGGAAAAACGACCGCACGGGAAAGAAAAGACACGAATAATGAATTTTAGCATCTTTTGAATGCGACTTTGCATTGAGAGGATCTAAATGTGATAGTATGTAGTCGATGCATTTGCGATAGTATGTATGTATGTTTTGTATGTACGTACGTACATAGTCGAACACGGGCATACATTCAGACGGAAATATTTGCGTGATAAACCCGGCACCTTTGGGCTCATTTGAACTTGCTGAAAAAGATGAACCATGTACTGTAGCTCATTTGAAAAGATTGAAGGAATCGATTGGACTAAAGTTTGTCCCAATCGGTCCATTAGATGCTGAGATATGCAGCCGCAGGCTTACTGTAAACGGGGATATTTTCGGACGGTCTTTTTTTCGGACAGAAGGCTTTTTCAACATATTCGGACGGGGAAATTTTCGGACAGATGTCTGACCTTAATCTACATGCACGTACGCGACATTTTCTGTATTACGTACGAACGTACTATAGACTGTACATACGTACGTAAAGTACTGTAGACTGTATGTACGCATAGCGATTGGCGAGCTTGTGCTAGTACTTTGTGGTAGCAGCTATGCGGACCAAATAGGCACAGAACTGTATGGGTGTACCGCACTTGGTCACCCAATGTACAATGATGTAAAGGCGGGCAGTAATAGCAATACGTACTGTACATGGAAATACGCTGTACATACAAAAATTCGGACGGTAATATTTTCGGACAGAATTTTTTGTCCGAATTGTCCGAAAATTTCCCCCGTCCGAAAATTTCCCCGTTTGCAGTACCCAATAGTGCCAACCCTATTTGCTGTTGTTTGTGTTGTTGTAGGTGATAGCCAGACACGGTCCGATGGCGGAGCGATTGTGCAATAAGGATCCGTTCACGCTGAAGAGTATGGAGTACTTGTCGAAGCTCTTTCCGCGCGCCAAGTTTATCTTGATGATTCGCGACGGTCGCGCCACCGTCCACTCGATCATGAGTCGCAAGGTTAGTAAGTTCTTCGTATAAATTAGTAAGTTCTTCATATGTTATCTGCACCTAAGGTTCGTACAGCTCGTTTATGTATACATGTCTATGTATAGTAGCCTGTCTGTATGTATGTATGTATAGTAGCCTCGAGCCTCGACCACGGAGGAGAGAAAGGCGTTTATTTTCTCTGATCACTCCTTGGGCTGGGCTACGGGCACTCAAACAGAGCATCACTAATGTATTATCGATCCGCCCGCCGGTCTACTATTGCCACGCAGCAAGCATATTCACATATCGCGTGCAGTGTTGTGTGGTCTGTAGCTTGGCATTCTGCTGCTATGGGCTGGTGTGTTCTCTTGTTCAAACCCTCTTGTTGAGTAAAGACTTTTGATTGATTGAAGGTGACGATCACCGGGTTCGACCTGAACAATCCGCGGCAGTGCCTGGAGAAGTGGAACGTGGCGATGACAACCATGTACCACCAGTGCTACACGGTAGGGGAGGAGCGCTGTTTCCCGATGTACTACGAGCAGCTGGTGCTGCATCCGGAGCGCTGGATGCGAGAGCTGCTCAAGTTCCTGGAGCTGCCCTGGAACGCCTCCGTACTCAATCACGAGTCATTCATCGGAAAAAGCATCTCCCTCTCCAAGTGAGAGCAGCTAACTCCTCCCGGATTTCAAAGTCTCCGACGCCAACTGGTTGTGCAACCGTTGACAACCGACGTATGGAGGAGTTGAGCAACCGTTGACAACCGACATAAGCAGTTGTGCAACTGTTGACAACCAACATATGAAGAGTGCGTAACCATGACAATGGTTGCACAACTGCTATGTCGGTTGTCAACGGTTGCACAATCAGTTGGCGTCGGAGACTTTGAAATCCGGGAGGAGTTAATTGTGACACGTGCCATGTCCGTATAAGAGAGGGGGTGGGGGATTTGACCGAACGGGAATGGAACCCGCTACCCTCGGTGGTTACAGTTTGTGGATTAGGTCCGCGAACCTCCAAGTATTGCATTAACACATACCGCGACCTGGCGTCATTGTTGGCAAGAAATTGTTGTCCGTTTGTCCGTCCGTTACCGTTCGTCAACAAACCGACAAGACAACAGCAACAACAAACCGACAGCGCAACAAACGAACAACAAGCCGACGACAGCTGAACGAATTGTTGCCAACAATGACGCCAGCAGGTCGCGATGTGTTAACCCATCCTAACCTATCCTCCATTTCGATGGTTGCACCGAGCATGCGGTCGCATTTCTAACCATTTTTCCAAATGCTACCAATGAACCTCGGATGATGTTTTGGGCACCTTGTCAATTCTGTCGGTGGGGATGGATTGCACTTGCTCGGTGCGACCGTCGAAATACTAGAGGATGGGGTAAACAAACACAAAAGTGTCGTGTATTATTGTGACAGGACTGCGTGCTACTGCGCATGGTTTATGCTTGTTTGTATTGTAGGGTTGAGAGGAGTACGGACCAAGTGATCAAGCCGGTGAACACGGATGCGCTGACCAAGTGGGTCGGCCATTTTCCAGAGGATGTGGTCCAGGACATGCCACACATCGCTCCCATGCTTGCTCATCTCGGTACGTACTGCAAAATATTGTGGACTGTATTGCGTACTGTAAAGGTCGGTGTATAGCCCTGCAGGGCAATACAAACAAGATCAGCCAATTTGGGCGGGCTATACACGGGATCGGGCAATACAAAAGCTCGGGCTATACAAGGGACTTTTGACCATCTGCTCATTTTTACTCCAATTTTTACCCTAAATGCCATACAATAGTCCATGTTCAACCTACTATTTTCAGCTACACAGACCACACATTTTGTGGTTCCTGACGTACAATGCAGCGAATAGAGCCTTGTGAACGCAGTTCTTTCCACAGCCCGATATCGGGCTATATACGGACCGAAAGTGCAATATAAGCCAAATTGGGCGGGCTATACACGGGATCGGGCAATACACGGTATCGGGCTATACACCGACCTTTACAGTATATCAAGTTGTACCTTACCTATGTGGAAAGTATTGCAGGTGTAGTCTGGCTGTGGCCGCTAAGAATTCGCTATGGATATGGAACTCGAGTCGTGTTGCGTAGAATATAATAATAAGTGCGGATTTCTGTCTATGCTTCGTGTACTCACATGCAAACTACGCAAGGCGACTTGAGTTCCATAGCAAACTCTTAGTATGGCCAAACTACTGTATAGATGTTACACCGGCACGCATCACGTACTATGTAGGTACTATGCGTACAAAATGCTTGGGAAAAAAATTTTATCTCCCAATTAGCCCTTTTCTGCCTGTGTGTAGAAAAAGCGGTCAGCAAGCAGTCACTAATGTCTCAAATTTTGAACGTCGCAAAGATTTCCTGAATGGCTACCTTAGAAACCCCATGATAGGCCTATTTGTTTTTAGGGTATGACCCTCAAGCTAATCCGCCCAATTACGGCAAAGCTGATGATTTCGTTCGCCAGAAAACGCATGAGCTGCACCAGAACGAGCAATTCTGGAACGAGAAAGTGGCGAAAATTATTCAGACTCCTCCGTCTTCCCCTGATAAGCAGCAGAAGCCGTCTCGAAAAGTACCGCTGCCTTCTCAAGCGGCGTAACGAATAGATTTACCGTTTTGAATGGAATGAATGCCATGTAAAAGTACATGGACGAAGCAGCTCGACTAAGTGATCGATTGATTGATATGATTGCTACACTGCGAGAATTCGCTACTATCCGCTGCTTGCGTTATGATTCCTGGAGGGCGCGAGGTGTCCCCGGGTTACAGCGAGCCGTAACATCAAAGTCATGAGTTCACTCACCAGAGACGATGAAGTATTTCGTTGCTGTATTGTGTAGAACAGTCTGAGTTAACTCGTGACTTTGATGTTTCGGCTGGTAGTGACTCCGGGTCACCTCGCGACCACCCGAGAATCACAAACGCAAGTACCGAATACTCTCATTCGAAATCGCTGATCTGTGATAAGAAATTCTTGGCTTTTTCACCTCCCAAAATGGACATTTATCTATCTTTGTACTGTTTTGCTGAGAATGCTACTACTGTAGCTTTGGTGTATTACCCCATCGGGTATGTGATGTGAAAGAATGAAATCAAACCGTATGCGCTTTTTCAAGCTTTTTTGTCATGGTGAGCTAATGCTGATGATGACCTCTAATGAAGAAGTTCTAGTTTTCTGAATATTTATTGTTTTGTTGCAAAAATACAAACATACAAGTACATAATGTACACTCTTCACAAGATGAACAGTCACCGATCGTATCTGCACATTCCACCAGATTATACTCGAAACTTTCATCAGACATTGCACAACAAACAGCATTGTAAAACAACGACAAACCGCTAATTGGCAGAGGGAACAATAAAATAAATGAGTTAGTTGACACTGTCTGAAAAGCAGCTTTTCAAGCTTCATGATAACAATGAGCATTGTGTACAGTACATTCTATTCCAGCCTCGTTGCGATGCGACACTAGCGTACCCAACCAGTACAGGCACACTCGTCCTAACAATCTGAGATTGATTGAACCTACAGCGAATCAGTCGTAAACAAGTCCCTCCACACCCCAAAGCTTTCATTGTTAGCTCGCATACAGATCGTAAATGAAACCATCGAAAATCTACTAACAAATAGGGCTGATGTCTGTCTGTCTGTGTGTCTGTGATGCGAAAAACTCGCTCAGTTTTGCAGCTACAGCATTCACTAATGGCTCATTCGAAAGCTTATAAGCCCAAGGGCGCCAGGAAGCCCTTCGATTTTTGATTTGATCAGCCGATCACCAATAATCGATCGATAATCGATATTTTAGTACTAAAAGCGCGCAGATTCGCTCACACTCACTCAATTTTGCAGCTACAGCGTCCATCTAGGGCTCTTCAAAGAGCTTATGCCCTCGAGGACTCCAGAAAGGCCTTCGATGTTTGATCTGATCAGCCGATCACCAATAATCGATCGATAATCGATATTTTAGTACTAAATGCCGCAGAAACCAAACGACGCAGGTTTTCAAGCCAGCGTTAGCAAATGGTCATGCCCGAAAATGCACACGGGAATAAAACGCGAGATGCGCTAAAGGGTTGCCAGATCTGCAAAGGGTTGCCAGATTGCTAAATGCGCAAAAGGGCTGCCAGACCTGCAAAAGGGTTGCTACATGCACCATTTTCGACTGATGCTGTGCAAGATTGTCAGATCTATGCGGAAAAGGGGTTGCCAGATCTGCCATCATAGGGTTGCCAACTCTGCGATAGGGTTGCCAGATACGCAACTTATCATAGGGTTGCCAACTCTGTGATAGGGTTGCCAGATATGCAACTTTTAGCCAACTACCCAAAATGGTTGCCAGATCCATAATAAGTTGACAGATCATGATCTACAACAGGGTTGTCAGATCTGCAAAAGGGTTGCCAGATGCATACAGATTGTCCCCTTTACTGCTGCGAAGCTGCAAAGGGCCACTGGTGATGAAAAATAAGTTCCAAAAATTAGTAGGGTATTATGGGGTCATTGAAACAATGGTGTTCTCTACCAGGTGGCCGGGTTTATCCCACAGTACCCTAATTTGAAAACTTACGAATGCAACAAACAACAAAACACTTTTTCATCAACGGGTCAAGTAAAAGACGCAGACGTGCAAACAAATACAGCAATAAATCGCGCATCACAGTTGCCTATTCAAAACACTGAAGCTACAGTAATCACTGTAAACAAAAAACAGTACACAACGCGATACTCGTAAACAAACAGCTGTTGTACGTTCAAAAAATGTGCAGACAAGTCAACAAACAAGCGCACCCCCACGTATATTGTACTAAGTGGTACGTAAATAAAATATTAGCGTACAGTGATAGTACGGTCGGTATAGTATACATCCCCTTTCTGAAACCAAAATATGCCAACATAAAATTTGCGAACCTTTCAGTTTGCATACTTCCCATGCCAATACCAAACGGGTCTGGCTACCGCTAAAAATGTGACTGAGCATGTATGCTATCTGTTACTTACAATAAACAAGTTTCTCAGCTAAACAATACGTACTGTAAACCCTCGTATATAGCCCCCGGGGGCTATCAAAACGTTAGTCACCGATTAGGGGGCTATATACGAGGGGGGCTACAAACGAGGGTTTACAGTACTAACTCTTTTCGCTGTACACCAATAATAAAAAATCATACAACTTGGAAGGGTGAGAGAGAAGCAGGCTTAGCGTTAGCAGTAGCAGCTTGTTGCGATGTTGTCGTTGCGAGGCAGTCATCAACATCCTGAGAGAGACTCTTCCCTCCTCCTTCACCCCTCCTTTCCTGCTCCCCATTAGCTGCCAGATCCTCTCCTCCAACTCCTCGGAGGTTAGTAGGTCGAGAGCAAGGAGGTTGCACAGGCGTAGGAGCAGGCAACGGAGCTTTCTTCAGCTGAAGGTGCAACTGGATGAGCTGTCCCCCTTCTTGTCCCCCCACCATCTGTTTGTCACCCTGCTGTTGCTTTTCCCGGTCCACGTTCGTCGTCTTCTGCTTACCACCCACCACCAGCCGGTTGAATGTCTCCGGGCTACAGGGATCCAGCTTCTCCTTAAAGGCGGATTTGTTGCATTATAGTTCAATAATTATTTGCTTGTTTTTGTTTTTTAGAGTTTACCACCTGATATGAGGCTCCAAGTTCGGTGGAGCGAAAGGTTGTGGAAGTAAATAGTTTCACCAAAAATATATAATTCTGCTTAGGGGAAGAATGAACGACGTAGTGTAGACGAAACAGAGCATCCTTGGCAGATATTGGCCCCAATTTTTTGGGTTTTTGAAATATCCAATTATTTGGATATCCAATTATTTGGGTTTTACGAAACCATTACATTGGGTTTTACGAAACCATTGTATTGGGTTTTACGAAAGGCGGAACAAATGTAATGGTTTCGTAAAACCCAAATAATTGGATATCCAAATAACTGGATATTTCAAAAACCCAAAAAAATTGGGGCGAATCTCTGCCAGGGATGCTCTGTTTCGTTTACGCTACGTCGTCCATTCTTTCCCTAAGCAGAATTATACATATTTTTGCTTTTACCTTAAAGGCGGACTCCAGTACCCGCCTGGACAGCAGCCCGGCCCCACCCCCGGAGGCTGCAGAGTCCTCGGAGCTGTCCTGGGCGTGGACGAACTGGAGAATGTTGCGCTCCTGGCACGGATTGAGACCCTGATACGGCTGCACCGGGATGCTGCTACTGGGTGAGTCGGGGCCGATGGCGCCCGCCGACAGAGGCACCACCACCTCCAGCAGAGAGGCGGACGACGTCTGAAAGCAATCAATCAAACAATATAATAGAAGTTAACCCCTCCTCTATTTCGCAGGTTGCCGCGACCAACGTGCGACAAAAAAGCGATCGCATTTGTATCGCATGTGGTCGTATGCGATCGCATTTTAGTCGCATTTTTCAGGCAATATAATATAAGTTAACCCCTCCTCTATTTCGCAGGTTGCCGCGACCAACATGCGACAAAAAATGCGATCGCATTAGTATCGCATTTGCATCGCATGTGGTCGCATTTTTTAAAACAATTTTTCCAAAAATGCTATCGATAGCGTTTTGGACACTTTGTCAATTTTGTCGTCTGGGGTCGCATTTTGGTCCCGGCGACCTGCGAAATAGAGGACGGGTTAACACATACATACCCCGAGGAGGCGTCATTGTTGGCAAAACGCAACAAATTTGTTGTCCGTTTGTTGTCCGTTTTGTACCATTGTTGTCCGGAACCGACATAACCATACAAAAACGGACAACAAATGGAACGAGTTTTTGACAATAATGACGGCTCTTCGGAGTATGTGTTAAGGTAGGGTTCTGTGGGGTAAACCCGACCACATAAAGCTCATTTCAACTTGCTGTTTCAGCAAATGGTGAACCAAATAGCCCATTTGAAAGAGAAGAGTTCAAGGAATCATTGATGCAACATTTGTCAGAATCGGTCCACTCCCATTGGTTGCTGAGATATGCAACCCTGAAACATAGCTGACCAGATTTTCCCATGGCCGAGTTTACCCTCTAAACTAGAGTCATATCAGTACACACCTGAGATGAGGCAGAGTGCTCGTTGTTGCCCGCCGCTCCTGCACCTTGCTGCTGCTGTACGTGTACTACCGTTGCATTTGGCGCGCTGCCAGCAGCGGAAGTGGCGTCTACTGCAGCACCGCTGCTACTGGAACCTGGCTCCATTTCTGCTTGCTCTCCTGGAGTAGGGGGTGGAAGCCTGATGGGGTTATAGATCTTGGTCGGTATTCCTGAAGAAGCCAGAACGTAAGAGTAAGAGTAGTTGCTCATTTGGAAGATGCATCTTTACATCTTAGATAAGATACTACATCTTTACTATACGTATCACATCGACATGGATGTATCGACGTACTGTACGTACTATGAAATGAGTACAGATAGGCTGAGCTGAGTTGGCAGTTACGTACATAGTGAAGGAAAATCGATATCTGTTGACCGCTGCCCGACGCTTGTCTATTCTCGCTACTACGCTGCTACTAAAAGTCTGCCAACGTTCTTGGTCACTCCATCTTTCCACCGCAAGAAAAGAGCAAGAACTACCTTTAAAAGGGTCGCACGCCGGGCTGATTATTGACTTACGTACACGCCAACCTTGCCCAGCCTATCAATACATAACGTAAACGAAAGCATGTTCTTGTCGCAAGGTGAACGGAAGCCCCAACCTCTAGGGATAGGGACACCTATCCATTATTGGGGCAGCGGGGCTCGAACCCGCACCTTCGGCTTACAACGCCAATGCTCTACCGATTGAACTATGCCGCCAGACAAGAGCTTCCCTGCAAGTGCCTGCTATATGTTCCCGCATACGCAGCGCCACTTGGCAAGCGTCACCCGCTACAGTTCTGTATACAGGATGTACAGTACCTACTGTACATACGTCCCACCTTTAACAGGCTTCAAATCTGCAATTCTCTCCCTGGCGCACAGTGCAGAGATGCGCGCTTCTGAATCTTGGTCCCAACAATCTTCTACCACCTCTCGAAGACTCCGCAACACCTGAATCGAACAGTAGTACAGTACACATAAAACATGCATTCGCTACTTACGCTAAGAATTATCGTATTTACCGGTGTATAGCCCCATGTAAAAATCAAGAGGTTATGCAAAGGGTGGGGCTATGCATTGGGCACTTTTTATGTTTTGTCAATATGGGGCTACGCACTAGGGGGATGCAATGGGGTGGCTATGAACCGGTAAATACGGTATTATGCATGATTGCACCCCTCTGACCCCTCTGTTTTTCAACTTGCGTTTTTCGATCAATGGACCCCGCCGGCACCGCTCAAAGTCAAATACGCACGCACTGAACAAACAGCTGGTTCACTTCACGTCCTGCCGCGTTCACCAGACGTCCGTAAATGTGTACGGTTGACGTCGAGTTGGGTTGACGAACGGACGGACGTATGGATGTACCTACGGACGTCTGGTGAACGCGGCATGAACCCTTTCTACATAATTACGACTCGTTTGTTACAACAGCGCAACTCACGGGATGATTGATAATGTAGACTGCGGGCGGAAACACCGGACGCACTTTCCGCCTGCACACGTACGTCTGCATTTCCTCCAGTGTCGGTTGCACCGATATCTCCCGGCTAAACGGCGGCGCGTATTCCTGCATCACAGTACCTGCAACACACAAACGCACATGCTCACTCAGATATCGGCACGGTTTCCAGGGTGGGGGTCTGTCAGTGGGGATATGCTGGAGCAGAAAAGTGGGGGCTGCCGCATACCCCAGAAAAAAATTTTTATCCAGTATACCCCCAAAAAGATCGGGGGGCTGCGTGGGGTTATGTGAGGGGGTGGGTGGGGTGTGCTGAACATACCCCCAACTGACCCCAGGCCGACGTCTGCTCAGCTCACTCACCATTGGTTCATGGCTGATTCACAACGATGACATGCGCTGGGCGTACGCGCGGCCGCACGCAAAGGCGTGACGACAGCCATGGATGCGACGAACGTACGCCGAGCGCATTTCCTTTCCAACGTGAACGAGCCATCATGCTACGCTACGAATTGAGGTGTACGTACTGTTGCATGTACGTAAATTTGTGCAAGGCTCGGCTTACAGTATGCAAAGCATAGGCAGCCATGGCCCTCCATACATATTACATACTGTCTGGCACAATTCACGTGTACACGGAACGAAACGCAGCTGCCTATTCACACAGCGCCCCCCCCCCCCCCCCCCCCCCCCCCCCGCTGTAAATTATAGCTGAGAAATTCTTCATATTCACAGGCCCCGTAGGGCATGAATGAATGAATAGCTGCTATAATAGACACATGTCTGCCCGTGCAGGTGTATATTTATGGTTGTCCCCTAAGATTCAAAACAGAACCTTCCACTGTGCATCCGAACGTACATACAACACGTACATATACACACACATATCCGTACGTTTGCACGACATCAGAACATCCGAACGTACATACTATTACAATTACATACTACGTATCCGGAACGGGCAGAATGTATGTGTATGTGTCCCTAAGGGTTTTTTAGTTGAGCAAAAAGAGCCGGACCGCCGGCCGGCCGAAGGATTAGTGCGTTTTAGTTGATCCAAAATGGGCCGGCGGTCCGGACTTTTTCGTCCCAGCCCAAGACATCGGACGAAACGGACGAGCTTTTGTTTCCTCCCTCATGAGTGGTCATAAAGAGGATTAGGGTCAGCGTGGGGGAGAGGGAAGGAGGGACGGGGAGGGAGGAGGGAGAAGATCTGTAGGGATGTGAGAGAACAGACAGGTTAATCCCATTTGTTTCAAGAAGAAGGCGAAGGGCTTTGGCCAATTTGTGTTTTTCTTGTTTGGTCCGGACTACTTATGTTTGGTCCGGCCAGCCGGCCGCCCAAAATATCAACTAAAAAACCCTTCCTGAAACTCCCTGCCCTTCCAACTGCGTTCCTATTTCTCTCGCACGCACACTCACTGCTCCCCTTCTTTCTTCATTTTCCTCAACAACAAACGCACAACACAGCCCCCTCCATCGAGCCCCAGTCCGCTCCGAACGTCACAACATCCAAGAGAAATGCATACTACTGTAAACGAGAAAAGTTTCGGAGCAGCAAGAGCAAAAATTTCGGAATAATAGGGACAAAAATGTCTAAGAATTTTCCCCGTCCGAAAAGTTTTTACCAACATCAGCCAAGTTTTGTTTCGTCCAAAAATTTCCCCTGTGCAAAATGTTGAATAGCTGTAGCTGTGGTAGAAATAAGAACGGCGTAAGATCCGTAGGTGTCGTTTTCGTCCATATGTACTTTTCAAGTGTAAAAGGAAAAGTGTCAGTTTGTAGGTAGGTACGTTGTGAAGCGAGTTATCAAGTATAAACTTTCTTGATACTTTTCCTTATTTCAAGCTTTCTGAAAATATCCCCGTTTACAGTACGTATATCGGAGGCGAAGGAGTGCGAGTCAAAACGACGAGGCGGGGTGCTTTTGCCGCCCGCCACCACCACGTGAATAAATACCGCACACGCATGTACAATATGTACGCAGTTTAGCGCGCGTATGTGATGTGTACATAACAAACGGCTGCTACACATTGCTGAGCTCAGCGAGGCGAGCGGAGCGGAGTTTTAGAAAATCAATTTTCCCCGTCTAGACACTCAGCTTGCTGTCGGCCCCAGACAAAAACTCCTGGCTACAGTTTCCACGTACGTACGTACGATATCGTTCATCCAGGGAGCCTATCTTTCTCCGGTCTATGGCGTGCCGCGCAAAACAGAAACGCATTCACGGATTTCTTCCCCGTTTCACGCATATTCCTGTTCCGTG
The DNA here is from genome assembly GCA_030247985.1 of Epsilonema sp. ZAB3_2. Taxonomy (NCBI): domain Eukaryota; kingdom Metazoa; phylum Nematoda; class Chromadorea; order Desmodorida; family Epsilonematidae; genus Epsilonema; species Epsilonema sp. ZAB3_2. The sequence continues at coordinate 40,818 of JASAMW010006885.1, forward strand.
GGAGCATGTGTAAACTACGCAGCGCGGGAAAGGTCCTAGCAGCACTCTCGCTGAACAAATTATTGTACATAACATACGTACGTACGTTCGCCTGCACATGTTAGGCAGTCGAGCTCCACTGCTGCGTCCTCGAGCTAAAGTTTTCGCTCTCCCCAGATAAAACCACAAAACTGACTCGCGCATGCGTTTGCGCACCACACCACACATATTGACACATTCATGTCGCCAGCAAACTCGTCAAAAAGTCCTCAGAAGCGATCGTGTGTATCGGTCATATTCGCTACTTGCGCTAAGAATTATGGGAAGTCCAGAGCTGACCCCTCTGTCTATAGAGCTGACCCTTCTTATCTTTCAGCCCTTTTTATTTTTGATCGGTGCCGGCGGGTGTTGGATCGATCAAAAAACACACTGAATAAGCGGAAGGGTCAGCTCGCAACCACCGATAATTCCTAGCGCAACTAGTGAATACATATATGCGAAGGACGCGACACATCCCTATGCATCATCCACCGAGGAAATTTTTGTTCTGGCTCTGCGTAAAAATTGATGATACTCAGTTCCTTTCGCAAATGAGCTAGTACAACAAAGCGACACGCCCTACTTTTACAGTTTTTCATGAATTTCCTGGTGCCCGGATTCAATAAAATCAAAAAATATGGTTGAAAAAACTACTCCTAACACGGCATTACTCCTACCATGTATGCATGCACACACGTACATAATAAATATACACCTCCCCTCTCATACACCTCCCATGAGATATTGTAGAGCGCTGAGTGAATGAGCAACATACTTCAAGCCTGCCGCATAACATAAGCACGGTATATGATAGTGCGATGCGGCATGGTAATTTTGCCACCACTACCATTACCCAATTAGCAAATGCATACAACCACCGGATAGTAGAGCGCACATGGACAAATTTGATACCAGCCCAAGATCACCGATTTTCTCCCAAACTACCAACTGAAAATAGGCTGCGGGGTTGCCCGGCCTAAATTACCCCCGACTTACCCGCGGCCTAAATTACCCTCCGAGCTCCGAAATACCCGGCCTAAATTACCCTCCGAATTACCCCCGGGCTAAATTACCCCGAATTACCCCCGGCCTAAATTACCCCACGCTACCAAACAGTACAGTACGTACAGTAAGTAGCGCGGTAGGTAAATTACCTGTAAGCGCGAAGAGCTCGTGACATCGTGAGCTGATCTCCCAGAGAACGAGGCCCAGTGCGTACACATCCACCTGTTTGAGGGCGCTCTCCGGATCTCGCAGATTCACCGCACCATCTAACACTTCCGGCGCCATATAGCGAACGGTTCCAACCTAAAACATAAGAAATCAGTGGTAAACTGGTAAAATCAGTCGAGTGGTAAAATGATAATCAGTGGTAATAGGCCTCAATCAGTAAAAAAGCAAACGTAATAAACCAGTGCTAGATGTGGTGAGGGTCCCTGAACTTAGCGCGTTACGGATGGCAAGTGGCGCTGCGCATGCGGGTACATATAGCAGGCACTTTACGGGGGAACTCTTGTCCGCCGGCATAGCTCAATCGGCTCAAGTGGCCTCTACGCTCTAATGAGTCGCAGTTACATAAGCTGTAAGTACAAACAGGATAAACACACACGTGCTGTGCTACGAACATATGACTGGCTGTTACGCGTACATACAGCAGGGTACCTCAGGCAGGTAGATTCCATCGTTCAGCGTAGTCTTCGTCTTATTTCTCAGTGATTCCTCCTCCAGTACCATAGCGAAACCGAAATCGCAGAGGACGCAAGTACCGTCAGCCTTCAGCAGGATATTCCGGCTGTTGATATCACGATGAGCCACCGCCGGCTTGTATCCAGCTGAAAGAGCATCACAAGGTTTCAACAATACCTACACATCTACGTACTGTATGCACCTGTATGCAGCGGCTAATGGCGCCTTCACCAGACGTCCGTAACGAATGTCCGTCTGTTCGTCAACCCGTAGGTGTTCGTCTGTCCGTACGTCAACCTGTCGTCCGTTACGGACGTCTGGTGAACGCGGCATGAGGTGAACAACGTACGGTAGATAGAGCAAGCGATAGCAGACCATGGGAAAATCCGGCCACCCAAGTTTCAGGGCTGCACTATATCTCAGCAACCAATAAAGAGATTGAGACAATTATTATATCACTCAATCCCTTGAACTCTCCTCTTTCAAATGAGCTAGTTGGCTCATCATTTGCTGAAACAGCATGTTCAAAGGCGCTTAGGTGGCCTGGCCGGATTTACCCCACAGTATCCTAAAGTTGAGAAAAAAAATTTGCTGGATGTGCTAGGGAATCGAACCCTGGACCTCTCGCGTTCCAGGCGAGTGCCTTACCATTTGACTACACACCCAGACGACCTCAGTCGCACAACTTTCCTATAGTCTGGCCAATAGCATTGGCACTTGGACTCAAGGCGAGTGGCGTAGTTTGCATGTACTTCTGCTAAATAGGAGTACACGAAGCGTGGACAGAAATCCGTATTTGTAAATCTATTTTACGCAACGCGCCTTGAGTCAAAGTGCCAACTGCTATTGGCCGGCCAGACTATAGTACTCACTTTCTCCCAGCGTCTGCGAGTGCAAGAAGCCCAATCCGTTGGCGATAGAGTAGGCCATGCGACAGAACGTTTCCCAATCTACCGCCTGCTCCTTGAGAAAGTCCTTCAGCGTCCCATTGGCCAGATACTCCGTGACCAGCCAATAGGAGGGCGCCACGCCCTCACTTTTCCACATCGCCCTACCGCCATAGTAGGCGAGAATATTCGGGTGCGGCGCTAGCCCAGGCAATTCAAACACTTCCTTCTCCGCCATAAAATAGCCGATCCACTCCCGTTCGTAGACTTTCACCGCTAGGTGTCGCTTCTCGCCGTTCAGCACGCCCCTGTAGACCTTGCCGTATCGGCCCTTGTTTAACACGTCCTCCAGACGGATGGCGGAGAAATCGATAAAGTCCGCTGATTCTTTGCCGTCTTCGTCCTCCGGATTTGAATTCGGCGAATTATCTGCAGTTCGGCGGTTATTACCGTTGTTGGTAGGCAGCAGAACGTGGATCTCGGTGGTCTTAAACTTGCTGTCGCCTCTGCCGCAGATGCAGTTTAAGTGTCCGGAGCGGCGAAAGATGAGAGTGAGTAGGAGGAGCAAACAGAAGAGAAGAATACCCGCCACCAAGTACACAGCCACCTGCGTCCATTGCACTGCACTTGCTTCTGCTGCTTCTTCTTCCCCCTCACCCCCTTGTGCACTCTTGGAAATATCACCGGGTAGTAGGGAAGGACTTGCGGCTGCAAAACAAAGCAGCAATCCTGTTGTAGCTTTCTTGCGTTCTGCTTGGTCACTACAATAGAAAGTGGTACGTAGGGTACTGTGGGGGTAAACTTGGCCATGGAGTAAACCCGGTCACATTACCTCCTAGTTGAACTTGCTGTTTCAGCAAATGATGAATCAAATAGCTCATTTGAAAGAGGAGAGTTCAAAGAATCGATTTGTATGATATTTTTCTCAATCGGTCCATTGGTTGCTGAGATATGCAGCCCTAAAACTTAGGTGACTAAACTTTTCCCATGGCCGGGTTTACCCCACAGTACCCTACATTCTTCATTCATACCAGTGGCTCTTGATTTCACGGGGTCGTACACGTATGTGAAGCGGGCATTGCAAAGATGTCCGACGCAACAGCACATTCGTAGCCTATCCATCAGCTTGATGGAGAGATTGGTGTGTGTAACGCACTCATTCAGCTCACACTCAGGCTGAGCACTCCAGCACCCTGTAATAAAAGAAGTTGGATGTGTGAAAGTATGTACTTGTGTGCATAAAGACACCATTGAACGGATCGATAAAACTCGTTGGTCATCAGCAAAAGACGAAGAGAAGCGAGAGTAAAGGAGTGGCTGGGAATAATAACCCATACCTAGCTGGGCGGGTACATGTAAAAGAGACGATCAATAACACAGGGACGGGTTATATATTCTTGACACAAGTTTTTAGCTCCTCCACGCACGCAAGAAGCATAATCCGCCCGCACTCATGGCGCGTTCAGATTAGCGACGAAAGTCCGAAAAAAACAGGAATAGGTACTGACTTTTGGGGCGTACATCGGACGTACGTCGCTAATTTGAACGCGGAATTGACGCTCATTTTCTTCCTCTCTCTTTTTTTGACTTTCTTTCTTTAACGACCCAATGCCCGGGTCATCAAGTTTCTCTCTCCTCTGTTTTTGCCCCCCCCCCCCCCCCCCCCCCCGTAGGCATACCTTGAATGAGAACCGCTTCCGGTTGTCCATCAATCGCGTTATATCTCCACAGTGTGATGCAGTGATGATGAGGTTGGAAGCATTGGATCGTGGACCCATCTGCACTAAGTCTGCCCTCGTGAAGCAGTGAAGAAGAGGCAGCAGAGATATTCAGCGCTTTTTCCTCGTTTTTGTTCTCGTGGTACGCGCATTTAACACTCTCCGCACTCGCACTGTTCAACTGGTCATCGTCATATGAGCTGACAGATGAGCGAAGTTGGAATTGTCCATGGCCAGAAATTGCACCGCTCTCTACCAGTAATACTGCAACCAACAGAGTCATGTATAAACAGTATACAGAGGCAGAAGTAGTAATGGGTCGTGCAAAAAATTGACGCACACCTACACAAGGCAGATAGCGACGTACATAACATAGCATGCTGCAGGTTAGGGTAGGGATATGCATGAGGAGAAAAGGGCTATGCATTGGACAACATGAGACCTTGCATACGGGGCTATGCAGTAGGGCAATGCACCGGTAAATTCGGTATGCGATGAAACAGGCAGCGGATGCACAATTGTGTACGTACGTACTGTATGTATGTATGTATGTATGTACTTACCGAAGGAGCAAAGGCACAGCAGACGCAGCAGGCATTTCTCGACGATAAAATTCAATTCCTGATCAATCCCCTTCATCCTTCTTCTTTTTTGACCACCTGACTACCTTTAGATAACTGTCATGTCTGCTACCCGATTGTCACCTTTTCTGAAAGAAAAAAAACAGGAAACGGTTACTTTCTCGTTTCTCACCGATACACCGATAAATCAGCGAAAAACTGAAAAATTAGATTACCTCACTGATTCCTCCAAGTCGACGATGAGATTCCTTGGAAGGGAAAAACGGAAGCGCTTTTCTAGCTCGATCTCGATGATTGTGAATCTGCTTCTCTCTTGAATGAAACGCTACACTCTGTATTCAAAACGTAAACAAACAAAACAACTTTCTGTCTGGGGCGCCGCCACGCTTTTCGCGTTCGCGACGTTTACTAAATCACGTAAACTACGCAATACGTAAACACAGTGCTACGCCCAGGGCAAAAGAGCTGTATTTATTGCGTATACACCATCGCTGCATCGCTGCATTTATAAAAGCGCGCAGTAAATCGTTTTTCGCATCGTTGATCATTCACAGTGGAAGAATTGCGCCCGACGCGTATGTCAAGCCATGGACATGTCCGAGCGTACGCTCAGCGCATGTTTCAGATGTGCAATGGGAATGGGCCATTAGTACTTCATGCTTCTTTATCACATTGTTCACATACGACAAGCGGAAGATTTTCAAACTGGGACAGACACAGAGTACAGTAGCACATCACTCTTGCTAGTATGGCACATTCACACACTACACTGGTTAGTCATGGATTCAGAATCAGCAAATCGGCGAATTATTGTCGTCTCTCCACGTGACGCAGCTTGCGATTGTGGGTTCGAATTTCCTCCATCAAGTTGTCGATCAAGGTTGGACCTGATCGACCAAATGAGGTATCTCAAACAGAGCAAACAACCATGAACCGTAGGTACAAAGAAACACTACGAAAAACGTGACTGAAAATAAAGGCTGAAGGCTCATTCACATTGGAAAAAAATACGCTCGACGTTCAGCCGGCACACACACAGCGTGGCCGTGGTTGTCCATGTTTTTGCATTTTTCCGAGCCGAGTCATGAACACGCCAAATGGCGCGTTCACCAAACGTCCGTCCGGTCAACCCGTACGGTTCACGTGGGGTTGGGTTGACAAACGGACAGATGGACACGTTACGGGTTGACGAACGGACGGACGTCTGGTGAACGCGCCATGAGAGTTGGACCGCCGAACGTCCGGCGCATGTCTCCAATGTGAATGAGGCATTACTGGAGCCGGATCTGGATGGAGATGGTGTGGGTGCTGGGCTGGGCGCTGCCGCTCTCTGCGCACGCTTTTTCCGTTCCTCAACCTCCTGAAAGTCATATGGCCCATTCACATCGGAGACCTGCGCTCGGCGTCACCCCAGGCGTATCCATGGCAGGGATGCCTATTCAAATAGGATTTGAATTAAAATGAATATGAATATGATATTGAAGGGGTGTCTTGAATTATATTTGAATATGAATATTATCAAAATTCAAGGCATGAATTTATTTTGAATATGAATATTTAATTTTGATATTTTGGTAGTGATTTTTTGACTGAAAAGTTGACAGTAACTGCAGAAGTATGGTTTGCCGAGACTATTCTGGCTATTGGAGCAGCCTAAAAACATTGGTTATTAACTTCAAGCATACAAAGTACCAAGTCGGAAAAGAAAGAACATGTGAAAAACACTAGTCTGTGCACCACATTATCTGTGGCAACTCTACAAAATACCTTTTGATAATTATGATAATATTGATTATTCATATTATTCAAATTATACAAACTATTCAAATTATTCATATTATTGCTTACAATTAATTTGAATATGAATATGAATATTGCAAGCCGTCTTTAATTAAAATGAATATGAATATGAATTATCAAAATTAAAAAACGCTGTTTTCAATTTGAATATGAATACAGTTTGAATATGAATAGGCAACCCTGATCCATGGTTGTTCATGCCTATGGACACGCCGAACGTACGCTTAGCCCAACGTCTCTGATGTGAATGAGCACTCAAGCATTACAGCACAATGACAACAAAAATTACTCTTGGACTGATGTACTGTATGTATGTATGTATGTACGTATGTATGTACTGTATGTACGTGTGTGCGTATGTATGTTGTACTGATGTACTGTATGAACTGCATGTACGTATGTATGTGCTGTATGTACGTGCATCGCATGTGTGTACAACGCGCCGTGTTTGTACATACATAGGTACCGTAGTACATACTGTAATGACTCGTATATAACGGCCTCGTGTACTCATACATTACCCTTTCATAACCCCCCAAATGGGCCACTAATTTTTCTATGGGGTTATACACGAATCATACCATGCAAACATCGACACAGAAACGTACTTACTTCGTGTGCGTTGGCCAGTAGCTGTGCGGCTTCGTAGAATATGGCGAATATCTCCTCGAGAGTTAGATGCGGAGGCTCCTTTTCCTTTCGATCCAGACGATCGGCGTGATATCGCTGCTGAAGACCCGCTTCTTCCTCCTTGATCTGTTTCGACTTCGCAGACACTTCTTCGCATTCCCTCACAGCCGACTGCAAAATGTGTGACGTGACCACGGTACGATCAAAAATATACTGTATAATCCTTGTAGGTTTCGTAAAATCGAATAAATTCGATCGAATAAATTGGATATCGAATAAATTGGTATCGAATATATTGGGGCCAAAACTAGTCAGGATTGCTTCGTTTCTTTTCACTACGTAGGCCATTCTTCTCTATACATGGATTATATATTTTTGGTACGACGGTAGAAGCAGAGTCAGTAGATACTGTACGTATGTACGCAAATTGCATTCGAGTACTTGACATGTATAGTACAGTAACCGTACATACAAACCTCGAGAAAAGCGATTTTTTCCTGATCAGGAGAAGTCATGGACTTGAATTCACCCAGAACCCCTTTGACTTTGTTCAGTTGAAGGGACACCGCCTTTCCCAGCTCATCAACGTTGCTCAGCCTGGTAAAAATAACGGTACGTAAGTAATGTTGGCAAAATAACACGGTCTCTTGACTGCACATTGAGTATTCGCTAGTTCCATCGTTATTCCTGGGTGGTGGCGAGGTGAGACTGCGGATCATGATGACCAGCCGACGAAACATCAAACTCGCGAGTTCACCCAGAGACGACGAACTGTTTCGTTGCCTTTGAGCTAACTCGTGACTTTGATGTTTCGGCTGCTGGTCATGACCAACCCCTCGCGACCTCTCAGGTGAGGAATAATGACGCAAGTTGCAAAAGTAATTCTTACTTCTTTCGGTGCACAGTAAAGAGGTTCTCCAGCTGAGAGCGACAGGCGGCCAGCTCCGGTTTCTCTTCCACAAGTATGTGAGCGAATTTGACGCCCGCCTCGTTGGACGGAAAGGCGAGCAGTTTCAGGAGACTATTCAGCTGGAAACCCACCATCGGCGCCTTCGCTCCCCCTCGGCTGGGGGTCGCCTGATGCAGACAGCGGCCGCGCAGGAAACATTCGCGAAACAGCGACGCCAACCCCGGCGAATCACGCGCCTCCGCGCAAGCAGAAAGCACCAGATTCAGCTTCCTGCTCAGCTCTTCCTTCTATATGTACATGCAACAGAAACCACTTAAAATGATAAAGAAGTTTCGATGATGCGTCTGGAATAGGGTACTGTGGGGTGAAGCCGGACACGGGGTAAACCCGGACGAACTTGCCACTTCAATAATAAACATGGTAGCACATTTGAAAGAAAGACTTCCCTCTAAATGAGCTCCCATGTTCAATCATTTACTGTGAAGCGGCAAGTTCAGAGGAGCTAGATGTCCGGCTTTACCTCGTGTCCGGGTTTCCCTACAACCTTGTTTCCTCGTGTCCCTACAACCCAGCAAAAAGATCCCCCATTTGAAAAATTGCCTAGCCGACGCCAAACGCGAGTTGGCGAGTCTGGAAACCCTGCGGGCACGCCTTATCTATTGTACAACGGGCGCGGCCCAAACTTCCGTACACGCCCACTATAGTCCCCGATTTGTTACCCAAGTGGCAAAGTCCTTTCGAAAGATGAGATATTTGAGATAGGGTCGGAAGGTTGGCGCGTCCTTGAGGCAGCTAATGAATTTTTCCGCCGTCGGCAGACTGTCGTACTCCCCGTCATACGCCTCCACCAGTTTTAGCTCCGCCGACGTGGGGTAGAGCTCCAGCAACTTCTCCAAACTATCCAGTCGCAGGGATTCGTCGCCTTTCAGTATACGATCCACAATCTATGCAAAGTGCAAATCTTATTGCACATAACATACATACTGTAAAGGTCGGTGTATAGCCCTGCAGGGCAATACAAACAAGATCAGCCAATTTGGGCGGGCTATACACGGGATCGGGCAATACACGGTATCGGGCTATACACCGACCTTTTCAGTAGGGTACTGTGGGGTTTATACGCTCCACGATCTATGCAAAGTGGAAATCTACTGAACATAAGGGTACTGTCAAAAATATATAATCTTGCTTAGGAGAAGAAGCCGCAATAAATTCGATATCGAATTTATTCGATAGAACGAAACCAATTTATTCGATATCCAATTTATTCGACAGAACAAAACCAATTTATTCGATATCCAATTTATTCGATATCGAATTTATTGGACATTACGAAACGTTTTTATTGGGGATTCCATATCGAATAAATTGGATATCGAATTTATTCGGGCCAAAACTAGTCAGGGATTGCTTCGTTTCTTTTCACTACGTCCGCCATTCTTCTTCTAAAAAGCAAGATTATATATTTTTGGTACTGTGGAGTAAACCCGGCCATGGGGTTTTGGGTCATTCTACGTGGGCGGCCGCGGGGTTTCCCCACCAACAAAACCGGCCGGGTTTACCCCACAGTGCACTATAGAGTAGAAAATACAGGGTGTCTCACGTAGACCTACCTAACGACTCAGCCTTATAACTTCCGTATTACAGTAGATATCAAGCTGAAATTTTGTCCCCATAAACCCAATAATATACCGTACTTTGTGGAAAAATTTGAGCCAGGTATGTCAAGCAGGGATGAAATTACGAGCTTGCAAAGTTGCGACCACTTTTTTCAGCATTTTGAAATCAGTGGTGCCACTATTGACCTCGACAGACCCTTGAAGGCTGTTATGGGCGGTAAGTCGCCTGTATTTTTGAATCCTTTGTGTTCTGGACTGTGGTGATGTTCAGCCAGTGTTGTTCCACCATATTGCCATGTTGGATAAGCTGCTAGACCATGCTGAGCAAAAGATTCTAATCTCAAAACCATGCTCAGTGCAGGAAAATGGTAAAAACAGGGTCAAAAATTTATAAGCCTGTAATTTCGTTCGCTATGGGCCTATCTGACTCAAATTTTGCCACAAAGTATGGTATATTCTTGGGTTTCTGGGGACAAAATTTCAGCTCGATATCTACTGTAGTACGGAAGTTATAAGGCTGAGTCGTTAGGTAGGTCTACGTGAGACACCCTGTATAATATAGGCCCGTCGGTGGTATGACCCTCTTGGCACATAAATGCAGTTTTACTGACCGTCTACGTACGCTTACGCTATGTAGGTACTGTACGTTCTACATAAATGTATTGGTGTGATAAAGTATATTGATGTTAGTCTTTTTACCTCCTTTGGGTCCTTGATCTTGAAATTAGCAAGCATGATGGCGAGTGTTTGAGCGCGTTGTCTTTCTAGCACTTGCACCAATCCCTTTCCACTCTTTCCAGGAGACGAAGCTGAACCAGTCGAAGAAACAGATGACGACGATCTTGCACGTACCACAGTCCGCGCGTACAAACGCTCCAACTACACACAAGAAGAAAACAACAGTTCCGCAGTGTGGGCGGGGAGATTCCACATTCCACGTACATACACTACTCATGAGGGGTTATAGACGGGGATTCGGGTCAAATGGCACTGGTAGGGGGACAAAATGGCTAATCTGACTCCATTACAAGAAGGCGCACTCCCCATACACTATGTACATGCAATTACCCTACGATAAACCCAAGACAGCAGCGCACACCGCAGAAGCGCACTGAGCACGCGACGAGCCGGCAAGTCGGTAAGATGAAACACTGCCCAACCAACACTACACACTCCACCCACCCACGCACACAACACACACGCGACGATGTCGAAAAGTGGATGACACAACCTACGAACTCTATGCAAATTCACATATCGTAATAAATAGGGGTGCTAGACTCTAAATACTAGTATATAGTACGACGTACGTAAATCGCCACGCGACACGCAGATATAGCGAAAACGCAGAGAGGAAGGTTTTAAACGCACGTACAGTATGTACGTATGCGCATTGCAGTGTAATGTATAGGTAGGTAGGTAAGTAAGTAAGTACCTTCTCCCGTTCCGACTTGCTCAGATCCGGCACACTCATACTTCGCCAGATGGAGCGATTGTTGCCTTACAAAGAAAAATTAAAATTAGTGCACAGATATTCTGTAGGATAAACATAGTGCATGTGTGCATACGTGCAGGATCATTTCATATGTACATGCCCACCCTGTCTGTGCCAATCAGTACCATTAAGAGCCGCAGATGTCACTTCCTCCCAGCGGAAGTGTCTCAGCTTCACTCCTTCCTTCTCCGGCGGAGTCTGCTGCATGCGCAGAGGCGGCGGTGCACCCTTCTTCAAAAATGCGCCAAGCGGGGGCGGAGGAGGTGGAGCCCCACTCTTCAGCGCCCCAGGGGGAGGAGGCGGGGGCGGACCCATCGCAGCCGCTCCTTTGGCCCCCAGGAGGTTAGGAGGAGGTGGCGGGGGAGCTGGAGGCGGAACCCCCATAGTCGGCTCGCTCTGGCTCTTCAGCAGACCAGGGGGAGGAGGCGGGGGTGCTGCAGGAGCCCCACTTCTCAATGCTCCAGGGGGTGGCGGGGGGGGGGGAGCTGGAGGAGCCCCAGGTTTTCTGAGCAAACCAGGGGGCGGTGGGGGGGGTGCTGGAGGAGCCCCACTTCGCAATGCTCCAGGGGGTGGAGGGGGTGGGGGAGCTGGAGGAGCCCCAGGTTTTCTGAGTAAACCAGGGGGAGGTGGCGGGGGAGCTGGAGGAGCCCCACTTCGCAATGCTCCAGGGGGTGGAGGGGGTGGGGGAGCTGGAGGAGCCCCAGGTTTTCCGAGCAAACCAGGGGGAGGTGGCGGGGGAGCTGGAGGAGCCCCACTTCGCAATGCTCCAGGGGGTGGAGGGGGTGGAGGAGCTGGAGGAGCCCCAGCTTTTCCAAGGAAACCAGGGGGAGGGGGTGGGGGAGCTGGAGGAGCCCCAGGTTTTCCAAGCAAATTGCCAGGGGGTGGAGGCGGTGGAGGAGGGATGGACGGACGAGCTAGTTCCTTTCGTTGTTTTGTCTCCGCTTTGCCATGCAGAAAGGAAGACCGCGGCTGAGGAGCAGCTGTTGTTCCAGATAGATGCGCTGCCTCCAGTTCTGCAGCCGTTGGACGAGCGGGAACCCTGGGAGACTGTAGACCGCTGGCTTTCGAGTCCATGTGTACCTTGGCCTTACACATCTTCTTCTCCAGCTTCTCCACCTGATCAGCAGGCATCCTCAGCGTCGCCGTTTGCTGCGTCACTTCATCGAGAAGGTGCCAAATGGCGTCACTGCCAAATGAAAACGGAAATAAAAAGCTTCATACATAGTAGGCAATTTGTTCATGTTTTGTTCAGTTTGTACCATACCGTTTGTACAGTACGTACTGTATGTGCATTCGTTACGATAGGTATGTACGTTCACAGTGTAGTGTGCTCGTACACCAACTTTGCTGGATTCGCTGGATCAATATTGGCCAAAGTCTGCAGAATGCTGACAAGTTTCTCCCGAGTCGGACCTTCGTCAGTCTAAACTCTACATTTTTGTGACTGGCACAAACACCGATCATAAATAAATTCTGACTATCACCTTGGACAGTACTCCATCCAGTAAGTCGTAGGGGTCGTTCTCATCGAAGCTTTCCCTTGTCTCCATCTGCAATCGCCTGTCCTCCTCTTGGGCTTCCTGGAACTTCTGTATCTGAATGCTCAGAATGTCACACACCTCCTTGTGCGCACGCAACGGTCGCAGTTCCTCTCTGAGGCCACAGTCTACACAGTAATTCCACCATGCCAATAACCAAATACATAACTCCACTTTTTTGTGAACGAAAGACATAATTATTGCTGAATTGCTCCATAGGCTTATAAGTACGTACTGCAGGTGATAAGGTTTCAAGGACTGCAATTTTTAGCTTTTACCGATGAACCGCTTTCGCATTTTGCATCGCGCTTTGTAGTCCTTGGCGTTGTGGACGAGAGAATTGATCAGCGACAGAATCACGGCCTTGTACTCCAGTTCCTCTTTACCCTTCAGCTGGTCCACCAGATCTCTGGGCCATGCTGAACCTCTCTACAATACAAAACAAGCATGAGCATCACCTACCTACACAGGTACCAATGTACATGTACGTAGTACGTACAAATGTAGGATTGCACAGTACTGTACACGAAGTGGTTTTACCGCTTCCAATGCTTGCACCGCGTACGCATAGCCCTCGACGAAGTGAAGACAGATGCAAGCCAGCAGACCCACGGCTTCAGCTCTGACAGCTTCGGATCCAGAATGGTGTCCCACTGTAAGAAAGGGTTCAAAAGACGTTTGGTTAGGTGGTCGCGAGGTGGTCCCTATGCAAGTAGGTGGGCGGTAGGAGGTGGCTCCTATATTTAGTGAAGTTTAGATTGGCGCTGACGTGGTCATCGACGTCGTTTGTTATTATTTCTTCCTCTTTTCTCGCTCCCGTCGCTCCCAGGTGATTCAACGACGTCGACACCGATCAAACATGGACTAATGGCGCGTTCATCAGACGTCCGTACGTCCGTCGTCAACTCATAGAGTTCTGCCATCCGTTCGTTCGTCAACACATATGGGTTGACACTTGACGAACGGACGGACGGACGTACGGACGTCTGGTGAACGCGCCATAACACCGCGGGGCCACCTCGCGTCGCGACCACCCAAAACTCAGCGCAGTGAACGAAACATCCATACGCAAATGCACCCTCGTACTTCCGACGAGACGAGCGATGGGCTCCTTGGAGATTCCGAGCAGTCTCGTCGCTCGATTGTGCTGTATGAGCGCGCGAAAGCACTTGCGACACTGCTCCGCAACCAGAACGGACTCCATGTCCATCAGCTGACCACGCTCTCGCCGCGTGTAGTCGTCCAAAGCCGCCAGCAACAGGTTCAGGCCTTCGCGATCCAAAAACTCCTGCGTGCGTGGTGAAAAAAGTTACCATTTTATGCAAAATCATGCAGGAAGACAAGGAAAACAGTTCAGCTCATTGATTACTCGATGGCCATTCACGTCGGTAAGACGTGCGCTGGGCGTAACCAAGGGTACGCTCGGCGTGTGCATGGTTCGACATGGGAAGCCATGGATGCGCCAAGCGCACTTCCTTCCAATGTGAATGGGCAATTGACTATGTAGTGTCTGTCACCAGGAACCTGCGGGTACATGGCTATAAAACGCGGACCCGGATCAATGCAAAATGCCTACCCGTCGTGAGACCTCTAGTACTTTTACAGCGCCGTACGTACTTGAATCCAATCCTTGTCGGCCGCCTTGATCACATCTGCGATGCGCTTGTAGCTCTTGTAGCTGGGTGGGGAGCTGAGCAATGCCAGGCATTGCTCCGGGGTCAGTGGCTTCTCGTCCCTTCGACTCCTGCTTTGTTTTGATGTCAATTTTTCTGCAGTGGATCTCTTGGACTGTTCTGCTGCTTCTTTCGCCGTGGTCTCTTCTTTCCGCTCCTTTTGCTTCCGTACTTTTTCCTGCCGATCTTTGACCGCCGGCTTCTCTGCTTCCTTCGTCGACTTTTGTGCCACTGTTTGGGCCTTCGACTTCGGTGCTGTTAGTACTGCTGCCTCACCGTCCGCCTGCTGCTCTTGCTTCTCTTCTGGGGGCTTCGGAGATTTCTTCCGCTTGATACTCAGCTTATCCAATTTTTCTGCAAGAACAAGTCGGCATGCATGCATATATACAATATTCAAATCGCCCAGCGTCCAAAAGATGACAGGTACAAACAAAATACAGTAGAACCGACCGCACAACAGCATACTTATTCTTGCAAGTACCTACCCTTCGCCGTTTTCCAGAAACTGGCCATCAAGATAAACAACGCGTTTGACCAACCGGCCATCCACCGCGAGTCGAAAACAATAAATGAATTTTCCAGAAACTGTGGTTCCGGGAACCCGAGAGGAGATTGCTTTAGGTGCGCAGCGCATGGCGAGCGCGGCGGCATTTTATATTGTCCTTCATGCCGCGTTCACCATTTCTTCAGACGTATGGTGAACGAGGCATTCACCTATTTTACGACGAATAGATCATCATTTCCGATTTCCGCTGTGGTTCATTCTCCAACTAGCATTTTCCTTTTCTTTGTGCTGTGAAGGGCAGCGTCGTCCTTTGGTCGTTCGTTGGACATGCGGCTGCCCCTACTGAATTCTTTGAAGAAGGAGGTGGAGCGAGTTTTACACGCGGATGACGATCTGTCTTCAATGGTGCGCACCTGGTTCATCTGGGGTGGCCTAAACGCCCTGGCCATCTATCTGCTGTTTGGTTCCTGGAGTGAGTTGGTATGCAATTTGATGGGCTTCGGCTACCCAGCCTACGCTTCCCTACTGTAGTATGGGAAATATTGAGGCGGAACAATTGGGACAACAATTTTTGTCCCGCAAATCCCCCAACCTGTTGTTTTTGAATAGTGCAGCACAGAGATGCTGCGTGTCCCAAAAATTTAGTTTCACCGTCCAAATTAGGTACGATGACAGCTTCAGTTGTCCCAAAATTTGTTCCTCCGAAAATATTCCACCTTACAGTACTCATCCTCGCTGCCACGCATGAGAAAAAGACGGCGGATCCGAACCAGAACCAAGACATCGAGTTGCTGAATCAACTGCAGCTGTACGCATGGACGCGTCAATGGCTGACTTACTCAGGGGTATGCCTACGTACAAAGTTTGGGCGTAATTTCACTCCTGTCCAAATTTATTTCACCAGCCAGTGGCGGCATTGTTGTAGGTAGGTACTAGTCTGAATTTGATAAAAAATCGATCTCGATTTCGTACCGTCAAAAATATTTCATTGCTTCGTTATTTTTCGCCCCAAAAATCTTGGGCGTCTGGGCATACCCCTGGCCTACTGGATCGTGTTCGCCGCCATCCAACTGGTGGACTTTTTCGCTCGCCTCTTTCTACAGTTCGTGCCCTACTACTGGCTGCTCAAGTGCTGTTTCCTGCTCTGGCTCTATCTTCCCGGCATACACGGAGCGGACTTCGTCTACGCCAAGTACTTGCATCCCTTACTCAATCGCACCCTTCAACAGACTGCCGGTGAACAGAACAACAGCGGTGAAGATGAAGATGAAGACGTAGAACAAGTACTGTAGGGTAGCATAGGGAAAGTCGGATTCGGATACCAAAAGCTATTCTGCTCATTGTCATTTACACATTTCGGTAGGATGAGATATTTTTGGATGGTCAAATTTCCGGAGAAGATGATTTCATGTTGGGACAATAGCATCTGTGCTGCGCTCCTGTATCACAAATTGCAAAGCGGTAGGTTGGGACGGATCACGTTAATTTTGAGGCAAAATATGTGTTCAAATAAATTGTTCCAAAAATATTGTCCCAATATTTTTTATCCTACAGTTGGCTTCAGACCAAAAGAAGCCAGGAATGTAACCCAACCTGTAGCAGACCCAGTGGTTGTATTGGTGTCGCAAAGTTTACTGAGCATGAGCTATACCCTGAATGAATAGTGCTCTGAAATTCAACTGAGCCAACCGTGTAGGTCACTGCCTTATCTGACTTTCCCCTATCCATGCTACCCTACTGGAGGAACGGCTGAAACAAATGGTAGACAAAATGCGACCGATGACTCAACAGGAAGCGCAGCGCCTCTTCAAAACCACCAATCTGAAACACCTGAACAGCATACTGGCAATGAAGTACAATCTTGAAAGAAGGGACTTCTGAGACCGCGATACACCACAGACCACACCCTACTAGACTCTTGAACCGCTTCATCCATTTTTTCTGTTTTTGCTGAACTTGAACCAACAAAAGCAATATCAGTAAAATGGTAAAATCATCAAGGATTATGATTTTAGAGATCGATGTGGCCTGTCTTTGTCTATCATTACGTCTTTGTCTATCAAAAATATGTAGTGTCAATCTGGCATCTGGCTCCTCTCGCATGACATACATGAACGGATTGTTTTCTTTGTATAAACTTTGCAAATTTTTAGCCTTATGCTGGATGGGACGGCAATAAACGACACCCGTTCTTCTACGCCGGAGAGGAAGAGTAAAAAAGTCAAATTTCTTCTCTTTCTCTTTCTTGGGCCTTGGTTCTTCGCTCTTCTTGTCTCAATTGAATTTGTCGAAATAAACAAGCAAGCAAAACACGAAAATGGAAAGGCTTACGCCGCTTGAAAAGGACTATTATGTCACAGAGGAAACGTACAGCGACAATGAAGAGCAAAGTGACAGGTAGGCAACATTTTTATCTGTGTCTGTGTGTGCGTACGTGCATGTGCGTAACTTCGTGTGCGTAGGCTGCTATGTATGTACAGTGCTTTTTACGGGTGTTTGTGGGGTGTTTTTATGCCTGCGGGCTTTTCCACCTCGTTTCCTGTGGGAATTTCTGTGTATTCTGCATCCTAGCCTACATCATCTACACCTACGTACGTCCAAACAGCCGTAATTAGCTGCCTGCCTGTCTGCTGCAAAACTCCGTCACAATTTGTCTCTACTTTTCAGTTCGGATGACGAAGTACAGAAGGCGATGCGGAAAATCGCAGGAATGCCGCCGAAATGTTCGCGTACTCAGAAAGCGAAAGGTGCAACTTCGAAGTCGGAGTTCGAGTGTGACATGGAAGACGATCTGGATGCGGCGTTAGCCGTCTCGAAAGAACGCTGGTTTTCGCCTGAGAAATCGGTGGTGCAGCAGTTAGCCGTTGCTAGCTGCTCCTCAAAAACAGCAGTAGTAAGTGAGAAACAACGGGAAAAGAAGGAAGAGAAAAGGAGTGCCAAAGAATTGGAATATGGAGAGGCAGATCCTTCTTTGGCACTGTTGGACGACGAAAACAGCGATTCAGACGACGAAGGTTTGACCTTTAGAGCAAGAATTCATAAGATAGCATCAAGCTTAGGCAACTATTTTATCATCGTCCGTGACTTCAGAGTCAAATTTTCTGCATTTTCTTTTGTGGGGACGCTCCCCAAACCTTTTACGGATGATGATACATTATGGATTCTTGGTAATAGGGAACTGGAAATGTTGATACACCTTGATGATACCTTATGAATTCTTGATAATACGACACTGGAAATGAAATCCTTATTTTTTGCTTACCGTTGCTTTTATCGAAGTCTCTTGTGCATTCTTGGTATCAGCTTTCTTTTAGGCGAGAAGAAAAGCGAGGGAAGGGAAAAGGCAGAGAAGAATGACGAAGATGTCGATCCGTTGTTTGATCCGCACGCGGACGAAGATGACGAATGCTGGGTGGAGAAACATAGACGACAAAACTACAGAAACACGCAGGCAGCTGCCAAACCTCTGCCAAATAGCGACGCCGTCCTTAACTGTCCAGCCTGCATGACTCTGCTTTGTTTGGACTGCCAAAGGTGTAGGATACTGTGGGGTAAACCCGTACCCGGGGGTAAACCCGGAAACCTAGCATATCTCAGCAACCATGAGACCGATTGAGACAAGTATTCTACCAATCGATTCCTAGAACTCTCCTCTTTCAAATGAGCTACAATGTTCATCATTTGCTGAAGCGGTAAGTTCAGAAAAGCTTAGGTGTCCGGGTTTACCCCATAGTACCCTACATACATACACCCCGTCCCAAAGGGTGCGTTATGCCGCGTTCAGACAAGGGACATAATATGTACTGTACGCCCGACGTAGACAGCAAACACCCGAAAGCCGTGGACTGCCAGAATTATTTTCTGGCGTTTGTCGTTGGGCATTAGCGTCAGACGTACTGTATGCACGTATGTACGTTATCTGAACGTGGTATTAGGGTTCTGTGGGGTAAATCCCGGACACGGGGTAATTCCGTACACCTAAAGCTTTTCTGAACTTTTCCGCTTCAGCAAATGATGAACATGGTGGCTCAGTTGAAAGAGGAGAGTTTAAGGAATCGATTGGTAGAATACTTGTCTCAATCGGTTTTATGGTTGTTGAGATAATACTAGGTGTCCGGGTTTACCCCACAGCACCCTACTCTCTTCAATTGCGGTGCTAACACGTGTAATAAATACTGTACCTGTATATGTGCATTCATATGTGCAATAGAGATCAGAACATCAGATGCACTCATGTCATGTTGACAGTTTTTTTAATATCTGATCCCAATATTTGTTTTGTTACAGGCACGCCATCTACAAGACGCAGTACCGTGCCGTATTTGTACAAAATTGCAAGGAGACTGACGAAGAAAAGATTTATCTTCCCAACACTGACGCTCTACGCAAGGCCCGCAAAAGGAAAAGAAAGGAGAACAACAGCCATCAAACAGCCGCTGTAGATGTAGAAGAAATGCCATCATTGCGACCCAAAGATAGGGTTTCCACCGGGGTTGCCATTCCTGCGGGTTGCAAGGAGGAGGATCTGTTCCGTCCCGTTCACTGCAGCGTATGCAACACAGAAGTTGCAATGCTAGACAGCGAAGAGGTCTATCACTTCTTCAATGTACTGTCCAGCTTCACATGAGAGACAGCAGTCAATGGCTCGTTCACATAGGAAGGAAATGCGCTCGGCGTACGCCCGGCGCATCCATGCATGCCTTTCCATGTGTCGAGCGATGGACGCCGAGCGCATTTCCTTCTTATGTGAATGAGCCATGAGTGGTGCGGTGCGTAATTGTTGATATTTTGACTTTGGTTGGTAATTCTGTGTTCACTCTATCAACTTTGGTGATGCAGCCATTATTGTGTTGTTGATTGCCACGTGTTGGCAAGTAAATATTTGGATGCAGCTTGAGCAAGTTTGGATGCGTTTATGGCGTTCAATCTCGCCTTTGCTACTTTTGTATTCGTTTGTGTTGAATCATATTACAGTGTATGGACTGTACTGATCGCTCTATTGCGTTTGCCTACCTGTACTCTGCAAATGGCAAGCAGCGTTGGTGGTTGATACGTACTCGACCTTATTAATTTACGTTGTGTTGTACGTACACACACCTTTTTACTACGCTAGCGAACACGAATATCCTGTACGTACTTACCCTGTTTTGATGTCCTGTTGTAGTATTGCTGACACGAATGCAGCGACATAGTCCATATGCCCGTGCTTTCTGATGATATACCGTACGTACAGTACGTACTTGCTTATTGGCTACTAAACTTGTTTTCTGCGTACATATATTTAAAAAAAAGAGTTTTGTTGGTTTGGACTTGGAGTCGATCTAAATCCGTGTTAAAGGTGTATTCCGCGTTCTGACTCACTCATTGTTGCATTTCATTGCCTCGCCATCGAGTTAGATGTTCTTGTTATATAGGTGAATTGAATTCTGCGTTCGCACACCCTCTACTCAATTGCATTACTCCTATTATCATTGCCGCCTTGCCATCAAGAAGAGGAAAGTCATGAGTGACGCCCCTGTGAATCCCCTTGCAGCTGGAGATGTAGAAGCAGGTCGGGCTCCTTCGCCTACCAGATACGGGGCTACGGTAGGAGGAAGGGGAGAACCCGCGTCCCCGCCCGCCTACTCCTACGCAGAGAATAAACCGCCGCCTACCTACCAGGAGGTCACGGATGTCAACGGTAAAGCTTGTAGGGTACTGTGGGGTAAACCCGGACACCCACGCTTTTCTGAACTTGCAGCTGCAGCAAATGAGGAACCAAATAGCTCATTTGAAAGAGGAGAGTTCGAGGAATCGATTGGTAGAATACCTGTCTCAATATGAATATATCGGTCATGTTTACTGAGATGTCCGGGTTTACCCCACATTACCCCACTGTCTGTTTGCATGGAAGATGCTATACTGTGATGTACCGCGTTCCGTATGGCGATAACCGGGCCCCGAAAAGGGGGGAGAGAAATAGGACCGAACGGGAATCGAACCCACTACCCTCGGTCACAACTGTGGACTTAGGCAACACGTGCCGGTCCAAGGACAGATGGCTAAACTCGCTTTGCATACCTAGAGAACTTTCGTACACTACTGGTCTCGGACGCTAGTGTCATACTGTACGTACGCAGTACGTAAATACCTACGTTACGTAGGTACATTGTTTTTGTTGAAGAGAAGACAGCAATACGCCTGACGAGTTGTTTGTTTTTTTAGCACCTCCTCCCTCATACGAGTCCTTGTATGGAGAACTACGACATGTGGACAGTCCAACGGGCTTTGCAAAGTTCCTTCGAAAGGCCATCGGATTTGTGATTGGCACAGGTAGGTAGTGTACGATACTACAATACTGTACTGTACGTACACCGACCGATATCAAATATTGGTCCTCAAAATTGCATGGAACTATGTCAGGCATTTTACGCAAAAACTCTTTACGCAAACTCTCCGTATTCTTTCAAGGGACCGACTATTTGCGACTGTCGTGAAAAGTTTTTGGTGTTGGCGAGCTGACTCTTCGTAATACTCTACACTCGGCGACCCCGCAGTCACCGATCTAAAAACGCACTGAAAGAGGGTCAGGTTGCGACCACCCAGAAGCTTTTAGCGCAAGTCGTGAATAGTCCTGTACATAGGACCGAACAGAAGTAGGATACTGTGGAGTAAACCCGGTTATGGGGTCGGCCACCTAGCTCCTGTGAACTTGCTGTTTCAGCGAATGATGAACAAAGTAGCTCATTTGAAAGAGGAGGGTTCAATCAAGGTATCGATTAGTATGATATTTGTCTCAATCGGTCCATTGGTTGCTGAAATATGCAGCCCTGAAACTTAGCTGGCCGGATTTTTCCTTTGCCGGGTCTACCCCACAGTACCCTATGATGTTTCCGACGTCTGCGAC
This sequence comes from Epsilonema sp. ZAB3_2, assembly GCA_030247985.1. Taxonomy (NCBI): domain Eukaryota; kingdom Metazoa; phylum Nematoda; class Chromadorea; order Desmodorida; family Epsilonematidae; genus Epsilonema; species Epsilonema sp. ZAB3_2. The sequence continues at coordinate 62,764 of JASAMW010006885.1, forward strand.
ACTGTGTAGCTTATTTTGTTTTCGCTTTGTGTTTGCAGTGGTTGCAGCGATCGTGATCGGTGTCGTGAGTCTGATTCCGTTGGCCATGATCATCATCGGCTCGTTAAACCTGCACAATTGTCCGGCCGAACGCTACATCCCGATCTATCTGGTGGTGGGCGGAGTGTTTGGGTTGATCAAATCCATCACCAACTTCTACTACCGGGCAAAGGCGCGGCAGCAACCGGATTGGGACCCCGAGAACAACGTGAATCCGAACCCGTTCGACGGCATACTCAACTGCTTCCTACTCGCCTGGTTCATCGCCGGTAAGAGTCGTACCAAAAATATAGGGTACTATGGGGTAAAACCGGACGCATAGGTCCAAACCTGACAGCTATGGGCAAGTGGGCAGGGCGAGCCTAGTGCGTAGCGCTTTAGTAGGAGGGAGAATACGCGGGTCGAAAGAATAATTATGCTGCGCGCGAGCGAGTGGATAGAACATCAGCTGATTATATTTGCCCCTTTTGGTCATGCACTCTCTTTTTCTTCACTTTCTTTTCTCTTTGCATGCGAATAACAACCGGGCATTATCTATCATAATTCTCTCCAATGCGAAATAATATTTCCAGTTCAAACATCTCTATCTATGCCACAGGTTACTGTAACTCTCACGAGTACTACATCATATGCTGAAGCGGCAAGTTTAGAAAAGCTTAGGTATCCGGGTTTACCCCGTAGTACCCTATTACCCCTGTTTTGAGCATTCTCACTTGCTCTCCCACGCGCGAAAGTTTCTCAAGTGTTCACACGTGGTGAGTTTCAAACTCCCGGTGAATTCACTGGCCGCCCTATGCTTCATCGCATGCTTATGGGGAATTCACCAGGAGTTTTCTCGAGCTACTATATCGCTGGGGTACTATGGGGTGAAACCGGCTATGGGAAAATCCGGTCACCAAAATTTCAGCGCTGCATATCTCAGCGACCAATGGACCGATTGAAGCAAATATTATATCATTCGATTCATTGAACTCTCCTCTTTCAAATGAGCTATTTACATTCATCACTTGCTGAAGCAGCCAGTAGTTCAAAGGAGCCCAGTAGGTAGCCGGGTTTACCCCACAGTACCCTACCCACAGTGCTACCGTATTTACCGGTGCATAGCCCCCCCCCATGCATAGCCCCACATAGGACATCACCATTTTTGCATAGCCTTACCGGTAAATATGGTATCTGTTTTTTCCAGGGACCGTCTGGGTGTATCGCACTACTCCAAATTTCAATGACGAGAAGAGCATCTTTTACTGCGACAAGCTCACCTATTACTTCGCCTTCGCTCTAATTACGATCACTTATGCGATGGCGATCTTGTTTTGTGGCCTCATGTGCTGTTGCGGATGTCTGGCGCTTTGCTTCGGTGTCAGGCAACAGGAGCCACGACCCTCCCAGCTTAACGAATCCGGATGATAAAAAGTAAAAAGCTCTGTCCCTATGGACGAGTTGCGGTAACGCGATTGGGTTGGTCGATAGTGACCCGGTGGTATTTAGTAAAAGTTTAGATAGGTGTTTGCGGGGTCGTCGACCTTGTTCAATCATCTGGGAGCGGAAAAGGAGCGAGTGAAAAGAAGATAATTGACAACCAAATGCCTTCAACGACACCGCAGGCACCGATCCAAACTTTCACGAAATATTGCGGGGTCGCTAACGACTAACTCCATCGCGTTTTACCACAACTCCTATATAACCCTGAGTGAAGAAATCCTATAACAGGGGTATAGATAGCCAATTTAAATTGTCGGTTCGCAAAACGTACAGTATGTACAATAGAAGGTGGACGCAACCAAAACGAGGCTTTCTCAAAGATTTTCAGTACTAATGCCGCCGAAAATTTCCTCCTTGCCATCTTGCACCACCCACATGTTCTTCCACCTATCTATACCCCAGTTTTTCAGTGCTGTGCCAAAAGACAGCGAAGCACTTTACTGACAAAAATGGGTATTTAGATGTTCTTATATGATGCGCTACACACGTGGTGAGCAAACCAATCAAGATTTTTTGACGTTTTGGGTACGAGCATTCTCATGTGGTGAATTCACCGTGAGTTTATTCACCACGTATGAAGCGCAGCACTACTAAATACTGTTGTCCTCTTGCGCAGCAATTAAGCCTATAAGTTATAATGCCAATTTTACATAAATGAATTACAAGTAGGGTATGTGTGCTCTTTGTCCAGTAAAACAGTGGTATTTTCTTCCTCTGATTTGTTCCCTTATATTATTGACTATTGATCAATCGAATTATGATCTTTATCGGATTATTGATCTTGTATTCAGATAGATTGTTCGCTTTTATGTGCTGTACTGTATCTGTATGATTTGTCAAATTCGGGTTGTCTTCTTTACGCTAACTTTATTTCTTGTCCTAAAGGCATGTTGAAGGCGAATTTCGATGAATGTTGTGTGAGGTTCTTAGCCAGCAGCTTTTCCTTTGTGTTACCTATTGCTAAACTTTGAAAACGGCTAACTGTCTATGTCGTTCGCTATTATTCTTGGCTGTTTATTGTCTGGCATAAAGTACTTGTAATGTGCGACAAGTATGCAAACTGGAGCTCGATGTACGTACACAAAAAAAGCTATGAAGGCGTGATGCTTGTGAAGTGGGCACAATTATTTTATGCTTGTCGATTGTTCGACGAATCTCGCATTGCGGGCGTCCGATATGAGTGGTGTGCCTCTGAAAATGCACAGGGGTGGGTCGTCGATTTTACGGGTCGGTCGTGTTTTTTGTCCTGCCCGCTGCAAAACAAGCGCTATTTGTTTATCGGGTATTCTTCAAAGTTCGCTTTGGTGGAGGTCTGGAAAGTTTTCTGTATGTACGTACTTTGTTTTCTGTACGTACATACGTTCTGCATAGCGGGGGTGGGAGGGAAGAGATTGGATGGATGTGATGAGGAATCTGTCAGTCGAGTCGCTTGAGATACTGTAAAGTTTGGTGTATAGCCCGATCGGATATTACATCTGGCCCAGATATTACGTTTAGGATATTACATCGGATATTACATCTAGGATATTAGATCTAGGATATTACATCGGAAATAGCCCGATCGGATATACCTAGATATTACATCTAGGATATTACATCGGATATAGCCCGATCGGATATTACCCGGGCAAATTGGTCGACTTTGCATTTTTAGTTTTTCACTTTTTTGTATAACTCGATGTTGACCCGCATCCAAATGCTTCAAAGGGATATTTTACCCTGAAATAAGCGAAGTTTGGAACATACCCCGATATTTTTGAATAACCTAAGTGTACCCCGAGGAAATTGGTCGGCATTTTTTGTATAACCCCTACCGGGTAATACACCAAGCTTTACAGTAGGTATCTGTCTCCGTTCAGTGTTAGGTCCTCTCCAGTGTTTGGTTACCTAATCCCCCGTCCGCGCGCTCTCTGAACAAATTCCGTCGTTGGGTCGCAAAGCTCGCCGAAATGATGCTTTTACTGTGTCCGACCAACGGAAGAAACCATGAATGAAAAGACTACAGCCGTCAGAACGGAAAGAGATAGAGAGAGAGAGAGAGGCGACGGGATTTAGGCCGACATCCTCCATCTTCTCCCTCACTTGTCTCTTGTCCAGCACCAGTTGGAAAGTGTAAACTTCTTCCTCCTTCCTTGTTGTTCCGGTTGATCGAATAGCTTTTTATCGGTTTTCACGATTTGATGCTTGTCAAAAAGAAAGGGCTAGATAGGTACAGTAATCCTAAGCAGATTATGTTTGCACGGAGCGTTGTCGTGTATTAGGCTGCTACCCTGGACCTGTCTCCTGTCATCTTATACCAGCAGTACTTCACCTTTCTTCCAGTAGCCCAAGTATGTACACAGGGGTCAGCTGAAGCTGGTACTTCAGTTAGACTCTCTTCAGTTCAGACTATGGGGTACTAAACTGGTCGAGAATCGAGAGAGATACTGGAGCTCCAAAGCTGGCTTCGTTCCCACGATTTGTTTGGTCAGCCGGCAAAAACCACTGGCTAACTCTTCTCTGCCACGAGTGCTTTTGATATTGGAGCCACATCCCAACAACTACGTTGCCTGGGCTCTTTGCTCTTGCTTTGCGTGTTGAACCTATCTTTCGATCTCAAATGACAGAAAATCTCTCCCTCCATTCTTTGGATATTGGTCGAATAGGATAGCAATAGCGTAGCGTGAGCCTGTTGTGTTAGGTATTCTGATCGACGGATAAATGCCAAATGGTAGCTAGCTTGTTGTCCTGTGTCCCCTTTCAACCACCCTGTCATTATGTAGTTGTAGTTTGCGTCATCCTAGTATGTAGGCCTACCATCATGCCTGTCAAATTCGACGAAAAATCATACCGGGTCTACCTACAAGCTGAACGGTACTGCTTGGCAAAGCCCCTCCGTCAACAGTGGAATTGGGGGCCACCAAACAGACACGGACTACGGATGTACCGCACGTACATACATACGGTAGCTCGCCCTTTTATCCCCCCCCCCCTTCGGTGCTTACTTCGTCTGGCGACCAAAAGTTATTTTGGTGACCCAAACAAGGGGCGAGAGGAGCTTGATGGCATTGGCGTCGTTTGATGCTTCGCCGTTGCTTACCGTAGGTTTGTTCTTTTTCCGTGGCTGAGGTGTGTGGTAGGTACATACATACATACATGAGGTGTTGCTGCATTGTCTGTGAGTAAACAGCGCTCGCGCCCCGGAATTTCGCATCAAGGGACTCTTGTCCTAGTTTTATCCGGGTGTTTTAAGCTGTGAGCACCACCGGCGACCGTCTTGACTTGACTTTGAAGGCGACAAGAAAAGCGATACTGTTTTTTTCCGCCGATTTTGAGCCGAAGTTTACGACGTACAGGCTACATACGTACGGATCGTATCGTAAAGCGCGCGATTTGGGTGATGATGTCAGTAGTTGACCGTCCCTCTCAGAAGCAAGGTGTTAGGGTCCTCCCCTTTAATGTGTGTAGGTATCTACTGCAGTAGCTAGCTAGCTCCGCACAGCAGTCAGTTTTATAGGTGAGTTGTAGGGGAGGATAGGTGTTACGTCAAATAGGGTAGGCAAATATTGACCAAATTTGGCCAGAGGTGTATTATGCAGCTATGGAGCTTCGAAAACTGCCCGCTCTATCGTTTCGGTGCACGTACATTCGTTCGTATGTGGACTCCGTCCTGTAAAATACGTGAAGAGTTCTGCTGTAGTACGAAGAGAGCCGCACCTTTTGTCCTACTGCCGGTGTCGAACCACTTTGGGTGGTCCTTAGCGCAAAAAAATTCCGATGTGCTTTGACGTGGGGATGCATGGCATAAAAAAGAGATGAGATAGCTGTTTCAGCGTGTCTTCAATAGATACCTACCTTTGTTCGAGCTGAAGTACAGCAATGGCGCTCTGTAACGTGCCATGGGTCCATTCATGAAACTTCTACAACAACTGCTACTGCTGCTAGTTGGAGCTTTAGCTCCTCGGCACACAGCCTATGGAGGCAGGATTAACCTGGCCTGGCAGACTTGTACCAAACAGGCGGTTCATCACACATTCGATACTCAGGCTGTGATTACTGGTCTCTTTGCGGTGAGAGGACAAGCTGATTATTCTGATGCGACAGATGGCGATGGGGGTCAACTGGGCATCTGTGGGCAGCTCAATCAGAAGCAAGTACAGACCGTGGAGGCAGTGCGATGGGCCCTGGGTCATTTGAACCAAGATTTCGGCAGCGTTTTCGGTCAGACTGTCAGCAGCTCATTCGTGCCTGGAATCAGAATTGGTATTAAAGTCTAGGCGTGTATGTTATTATTCGTGGCACGCCATGACAGTGGTGTTTGTTCAGGAATTGACGCTCTGGATACCTGTGGCAATGCAAAACTGGCCATTCGAGAGATGACGGAAACGTTGACGGATATGTTTTCACCTGCCCAACTCTGTTCCTTCAATTCAACCCGCATCAGCCTCGGTAAATAGCGTATGGCTTCATTCCTCCGTATGTTTCATTAGCATCAGTAGGTAGGTACAGTACTTACAGTATGTATTAGATTTAGGAATGCACCGGTATCATATATATTCGTTGTTCCTATATTTTTTAGGCGTTCTTGGTCCACCATCAAGCTCCAGTGCAGAAGAACTTGTGACGCTGACGGAAGCAGTGAGCTTACCAATGATTTCGTATGGAACTGTATCTGGGAAGGAATTGGATCAGAAATCAAGCTTCTTCCGTACCCTGCCCAGCACAAAACTCATTGCAGAGGTGAGAGAATGACACTGGGGCGCTTCAGACGTGCTCCGAGTTTGCTCCGAGCGAGTTCGCTCCGAGTTTGGAATGACTTCGTTTTCAACCGAAACGAACGTCAATACGTCTTCGAATTACAAACTCGGCTGTTCACATGCACGTTCCGAAACACGGAGCGAGTTC